>JANAVB010025416.1:0-45933 GCA_029216955.1 Iris pallida
TAAGTCAACTCAGCATGCTATAAATGCCGAATTTGTCAATGAGAACTTCAGTACTAAGGATTCTGGTGTTTGCATAAGAGGCACCATCTATGACGACGAGCCGGACTTTGACTATTATGGAGTGCTTCGGGATATTGTAGATTTACAATATAGTGCCCCATATGATATGCATATTGTGATATTCAAATGTGAGTGGTTCAATACGACACCAAATATCGATTGGAGAATCGATAAACAATTTGGATTCGTCGATATAAATCACCGCAGGAGGTATAGAGGGTCCGACATGTTTGCGATAGCAAGTTAGGCTGTTCAAGTCTACTACACAAGCTACCCAAGGTGTCGTAGAGATCGATTTGACTGGTGGGTAGTATGCAAGATTAAATCTTGAAATACATTCAACGTTGGAGACCCAGCATACCAAGAGGACGAGATCGAAAAGCCCTAATACTTGGGACAACAGTCAGATACCATGGATGTTGAATAGAGGTTGATATACCTCCTGCTGAGGAAAATAGATGGAAAAAAGAGGTTGATATACAAGACAGATGTCAACCAGGGAAGAAAGAGGCATCTTGTCCAAGTATTGAGACTGGAAAAGAAGAACAACTTGATGAGGATGAGGATGCTGATACAGATGAAGTCGACGATGAGGATGAGGATGATGATGAGAATGAAGACAAGGACGAGGACGAGGACGAGGATGAGGACGATGACGATGATTAAATATCAGTATATTTTAGTTCATGTTTTTGTCGAGGCTGAGGCCTAGGCCGATGACGATTCAGTTTAAATTAAACTTTTGTATTCTTATTTCAGTTTATATTTTTGTCGTTCGATCATCTACTTATTGTATGATTTTCTTTTGTAGAACGTACTCTAGTCTTACTCGTCTGAACGGCACTCGTCGCCCTGCTGCTGGTATATATATTTAGTTTAGTTTTATATTTATTTATACTTCTATATTATTAATTATGTTTATGTGTTCTATTACAGGGCATGGTTGCGAGCTCTCTCGTGCTGGTGGTATTGGCCGTGGTGGTGGTGGTCGTCGTGGGCGTGGGCGTGGTGGTAGCGGTCGTGGTCGCTAAACATATTCCCCGGATGTGACTTCCGATCCTGACCTGGAGAGCCCGGGCACAAACTCTTTCCGCCGTCAATCTACCTCGGTGCCACCGTCATCCGTCGACTCGACTCCATCTGCTAGCGGATCCGTTCTGCCATCGGATGCACCAGGGGATACATCAGCAGATACAGTAGCGGACCCAGGAGTTACTGTACGGTGGGCCCCGGAGTACCCCGGATTCAGTTTCATCCTGTTACCGGGGAGTACATGCACGGACCCTCGGATCCTCCGACGCCACCAGAGAGACCAATGGGCGAGTTCTGACGAGAGATATGGCCCGCAGGTGAATCTTATGTAAATTTAAGTTAATTTATTAAATTTGTTTTATTTAACAGTCAATAATCCAGTCGTTGCTTCTTTATAGATTTTTTCCGTGGGATGTTGCCCGGATTCTAGGACGCATTATTCGGGATAACTACTATGGCCCCTACCTCAATTTTTCTGAGGCCTCAGGACAGGCAGTAGTAGTCTAGCTCGACGAGATGAGGGTATATATCTTTTGGTTAATTAATTATTCTTTAATTCATTAATTTTTAATTACGTGATATTTGAATTTGTATATCAGAGGACGTTCTGGTGACCCCCCCATCGCGAGGAGGCGATCCGTAGGACCTACAAAGCTGCCGCTGGAAAGAAGACACGGGATGCGGTGTACGACCTTCATACGGCGCATACGAAAAAGGACTGGATCCGGGCGGAGTACTATGAGAAGATATTGGAGACGATGGATACTCCTCAATATAAGGAGAAATCAGAGAAAGCCAAGGCGAATAGACAGGCCGCGGGTCTTCATACGGGGGGATCAAGGCCCCACGCATTGACACGTGCAGAGTTGGTGAAATACCACAAATTCATTCCACTATTTAATTCGGTAATATTAATATACGAAATTAATTAAATTCTAGGTATGCAGGTCCAACGGGCAGTGAAGGAGGGGAGATAGGCGGAGGCGGTAACCGCTCATGAAGTAATCGTACATACGCACAAGAGGCGAAAGGACGAGAGCTTCGTCGAGCGAGGGCCCAGGAGACTGATGTAAGTACTTACATTTATGAGATTTATGTTAGAAATATAATTATTGTTAACTTTATTAGGTAAACTTAGGATTTAGACTATAACTTAGGAAAACATAGGATTTAGATTATAATTTAGGAAAACTTATAGTATAAACACATTCATTGGATAGGCTGCATATCGTGAGGCATTCCGTCGGATTGTGCCCCCTACCGAGGATGTCGGCAAAATGACGCCCACCCAGATGCCCTCTTTTATGGTCGCTCGCTACGACGACGTGTTCATAGAATCAGTCGATGGCTTTAGCAAAAGGTGCCTCTACGGCTTAGGTTCCATGGCGTCATCGTTGCAGGCATCGACTCCGAGATATCCACCGCCTTCGCCTCCTCCCGTGCCCCCCGCAGACGATGTGAGGACGCAGCTTTCGACTTTCGCCATGACGGTGTCAGATTTACAGGCGATAGTGCTGGGGGCACTCTCTGCATCCTTCTTCTGCACCCGATTCGTCTGCTGCCGGTCCATCTACTGTTGCTGCCGGTGCTTCGGATCGACCCGGTCCTTCTTCCACCGGGCGGCTTTCTTTTGATCGCTCTTCCGAGGCCCGCCTGGTACTGGATGCTGCTATCATGGTGCTCCTTGACATGATGTCGTCAGAGCAGCTACGCTCGCTTCCAGACCATATCTTGTCCCAAGTGCCGGCACACATGGTGGAGCACTATATACGCAGAACGGAAGCGACGGAGACAGCACGAGACGATCCACCTCCTCCTTCTCAGTGATTTTGTTTATGTTTTGGACATTTGGACATTTGGATATGTGTATATTTTGGATATTTTGTTTATGTTTGGATATTTATGTATGTATGTTGGGATATTGTGTTGGATATTTGTTGGTTACTGTGTTGGATTTTTTTGTGTATGTTGGGATATATTGGATGTTTGGAGATATTGTATTGGCAATATGGATATTTGTTGGATATGTTGGATGTCGGATATGTTATATTTGTGTATGGTGGATGGTGGATGTTGGATATGTTATATTTGTGTATGGTGGATGTTGGATATGTTATACGTACAGGAAATTGTCTGTTTCCTGCAAAAAAAATTTCAAAAAAATTGCAGTTAGCGACGGACTCACGATAAGATAGCGACGGATAATCCGTCCCTAACTGTATGAATTACAGGATAGCAACGGATTGCCGACGGATTATCCGTCGGTCTGGTTCTGGAATAACACATAGCGACGGAATGTTGACGGATTTCCCGTCGCTCAGGTTCTAAAAATATAGAAGATATCCAAAAGCCTGGCGATGGATTATCCGTCGCTACTCCATCGCTAATCTAACGAGGTAGCGACGGATTGCCGACGGATTATCCGTCGGCCTGGTTCTGGAAAAACACATAGTGACGGAATGGCGGCGGATTTTCCAACGGATATTACGTATCATAACTCTCCGACTCTTTTACCGACATATTTACGAGAGATTAGCGACGGATCTTTCCGTCGCTAAATGTTGGTATTAAAATTTCAAAAGGTCAGAGTTGACGGGAAACCGTCGGCTTGCAGTCGCTAACGTTTTTGATATAGCCAACGGTAATCCGTCGCTGAGTAGTCGCTAAGCGACGGATAAGCGACGGATTTGTTTTAGCGATGAGGTTATTACCGACGGATTTTTTTAGCCAGTATCCGTCGGTAATCCATCTGTAATATTATTTAGCGACGGATTAGCGACGGATAAGGCCGTCGCTAAAACGTTGTATTTTAGAAGTATGAGCAAAGACTATGATTGGTGCCAAACATCGGTATAATCCTGCTGAGAAAGAGTGCCTTGCTCTAGTCTTCGCTATCCAAAAGACACGCCACTATGTAGTTGGACAGACAATCCATGTCATCTCTAGGGTCAACCCCCTCAGAGTTCTTATGACCAAGCCTAGGGCACTAAACTCACGTTTAGCCACATGGGCAATTTTGCTATCGCCCTATGACATGGTGTTCGTCCCATAGACGACGGTTAAAGGCTAAGCACTTGCCGATTTCTTGGCAGCACATCGTGTTCCAGAAATATCTAAACTTTATGACGGTATTTGGATGAGGTTCTAGAGTTTAATAAGGTCATGGAGAATTTTGTCTGGCGAATATTCTTTGATGGTGCTTCAAGAACAGGACCCAAAGGCAAGATTATTGTGGGAGTAGGGGGGTCTTGGTCACTCCTAAAGGCCTAGTCATTCATCGTCATATTCTTTTATGGATTCTTGCACTAACAACATCGCCGAATACAATGCCCTTATCATTGGACTTCAGCTCACTAAGCAGTTGGGAGTTGACTACCTAGAGGCTTATGGTGACTCAAAGCTGATAATAAATTAGGTTAGTGGTTAATACGAGATCCGGCATGAGGATCTGGTCCCTTACCATCAAGCGGCAATCAACATCATTTCCATCTTTACAGGGTTCTTTATAGAACACGTACCTCGTTCACAGAATTTGGATGCCGATGCTCTCAGGCTTTGTTGCTTCTTTAGCAGTTCCTGTCGGGATCCAGTACTCTGTCACTGTGATAGGTCGGGAACTGGTCTATCCAAAGAACAACCTATGCACGTGTCTGAGCTCCTCTATGCAAGCAGATACTAATATTGACGTTCGAGATTGGCAATTCCCATTCATATACTATGCGGTCTACGAAATCCTATCCGAAGACTCGAAGGAAGCCACTTCTACAGTCACTCTGATGTTACTATGATGGCTGTATCGCCATTCATATGATGGACTCCACCTTCAGTGTTTATCTAATACCGAAGCAAAAAAAGTACTCTGAGAGGCACATGATGGCACTTGTTGAGCTCAATCAACCTGGCCCTAAGTTACAGGATCGGTTACGACATATGGGCTACTATTGGCCCACCATAATGGCTGATGCTGTTAGTTATGCCAGGAAGTGCTGAGTATGTCAACTGCATGCTGACTTCATCTATCAACCCTCTGAGTTCTTAAACTCTACTGCTGTCGCCTAGTTATTTAAAGCATGGAGAATGGATATCGTTGGGCCGATTAGTCCCCCATCCTCTGAAGGACATCGGCTCATTCTCGCCATTACCGACTACTTTTCTAAGTAGACGGAGGCAATACCACCGGCGGAGGTAAAAGCCTCAAACGTGATCAGCTTCATTAATCCCCACATCATCTACCGCTTCGGAGTTCCTCAAAGGATTATCCACGAAAATGTCCTCCAGTTTGTGAGCCATGCCTTCCACTAATTTTGTGATAAAAATTGGATACAGAATGTAGCATCGACAACCTACAATCCCGCAACGAATGGGCTGGCCGAAGCATTCAACACGACTATCGTTAAGTTACTCAAGAAAGTTGTATCATATAATAAGCACGATTGGAATGAGAAGCTAGGCGAACGTCTATAGGTTACCGTACGACTATTCAGACACCTACTGGCAACACGCCATTCTCCTTTGTCTATGGGAGCGAAGCGGTACTCCCCCTGGAGATTCAGATTCCATCCATATGGGTTGCTATTACCAACCAGTTGATAGATAAGGATAATCAACGTCGTCGACTACAGGAGCTGGAAGCACTAGATGAAAATGTCTACTAACTCAGTAATGTATCGAGCTGTATAAAGCTCGGATTTTTGGAGCTTTCAACAAGAAGGTCAAAGAAAGGACATTTCAAGTCACCGACCTTGTGCAATCAGCCCGGAGACCCACGGTGTTGGCTCATAAGTCGCTCGACAAATTTGAACCCAAGTGGGAGGGCCCCTTTGTCATAAAGATAGTCTACTCTAATGGTGCCTACTGGCTTGCTAAACCTAATGGAAACTTACTGATGATGCCGATCAACGAAAAATTCCTAAAAAATAGTATCTAGTTTTTAGAAATTGATCATGTTCATATCACCCCTGAATCGCTTTCCACAATTATTTTGCTATGTTTTTTGAAACCTCTGACCGAAATATTATGTTTCACCTTGTATACATTACCTCTGAGTTAACATTTCTACGTTAGCCGTCCTTGTGTCGGTACCAAGCCCCACATGAAAATATCCATGTTGGCATATCCTCTAGATTGTTTTTATTAACCTACAGAGTTTAATCTTTCCATGTTCGTATAACTACTGAGAAAATCAACCCTATTATCAAAATGTTTGCCACGTCCATTTTACCTCTGAGCAAACATCTCCACAAATCTCCAGCGGAGTTACCTCCATCTTGTCATGTTAAAACTACCTCAGATAGGACTCTCAATACTGCAATAAGTTCATAATAAATAGACAAATAAAAAGAAAATCAAGATTTTTATTTCTTTCATAAGGAAAAAAGTTCTACTACATTAAAATAAAACCTCTCCGAAGAGGAAACAAAAACAAAACAATAAAAGCTTCTATCTAAGATGGTCAGTGCAACATGTCACCGATTCGATTCTCCAAGAAGGCGATCCTGGGCCCGACAGATTCGCTTGCCCGATGCTCTATTTTCTGACGCCTGGTTGCCTCTTATATAAGCTGGGACATGCCTCGGTAAGCATTTGCCAGCTCTACCTGATGAGCACCGACATTCTCCGTCTCTTGAGCCAAGGCCTCGTACTACTAGCGAATGGACCTCTGTTGGTTCCTTGACTTCTCCAGTTCCCCTTTGCGGTCGCCAGTCATTTCTTCAAAAGCTGAATCTATTCATGGAGGTTTTCACACTGCTCCTCCAGGGCTTCTTGGAGACAGACATGGACTTCCTCAGCCGCGACCACCTCTCCAACCTGTATCTTGATTTCAGTAATCCTGCGTGCAACAGCTTCTCGCTAAAATTCATATTGGAAGAACTCAGCAGCCATCCTCTCCAGCTTCGCATCAACCCTAGATGAAAGATTACGCTTATGGCCTTGAAGCTCTAGAAAACTAGCTTACAATTCCACCATAGAGGCTTCCATGGCATCAGCTTTTGCCTTATACCCATGATAATCTCAAAGTACCACCAACTGGACCGTTGCCTTTGACCGAGCTAGCGTAAACATTCGACTGTGCTGTAAGACATTCTCCACACCTTGCCTGAAAGCATTATAAATGGTGCCAATGATTAGCCCGACATAATAGTCGTTATCTGCCATGACCATTGGAGTCATTGGAGGTGCCACGATAGACGGCCCTAGAGGAGAAGGAACATGAGCAACAACAACTGCAGTCACTATAGGGCTAGAGATCGTTGCCGGGGCAGAAGCAGCTGTAGCCAAGGCAGAGGCCATAAGTGGAACAACAACACTAGCTCCAGGTGTTGTTTATTCAGCTCTTGCACCACCGTTTCAGAAGTAACCCCGTGAGTGGCTCCGCATGGGACATATGTTGGGTTGGGACCTCCTAGGGTGGAAGGCTCCCCTCTCACAGGGTCGACCTCCACAAAGAATTTCTCAACCGTAGTCAATTCTTCAAAAACTTCTTCGGCTGACTCATCATCCCGACCTTCAACAACTCCTTCGGCTGACACATCAGCCTAGCCTTCAACACACTACCAAAATACAGTTAATTAGCGATGGCTCTTTAGCGACAGATTCTTTCCGTCGTAATTAGCGACAGATTTGCGACATATAACCGACGGAGTACCGACGATAAGCCGATATATTTTAAATTTTATTTTAAGGGTGAGAAAAGGTCGCGAGTACATCGCTAGGACGTCGGAGATATAGCGACAGATTTTTAACCGTCGCTATGCTGTCGACTATTTGGCATGAAATGTTGGGAGAAGTGGCGGAACAAATCGCCGACTACATAGATACGGATGGTCCGTCGGCAGTTTTCCAATATAGCGACGGCGTAGCGACGGATAATATCCGTCGCAAGTCCGTCGCTAATATACGACCAAGACTTATATTGAAACGATGGGGGGAACTTTTTATTCCCCACAAATTTTACTCTCTCCTCTATCTCTCTCTCCCTCTCCCGCAGCTTCGGTGATCAGCGTCGGCGTCCTCTCCTCTCTCTCTCCGAAGGTAATCCCCCCTCTCTCTCTCGATCTCTCTCTCTCTCTCGCGGTGGTCGTAGGGGCAGTAGGGGCGTCGGGAGCTGGGCGGCGGGGGGCGGTGGGGGGTTGTGGGTTGCGGGGCTGCGGGGGGCGGCAGGCTTGGGGCGGGGGCATCGGGGGTTGGGCGGTCGGCTTGGGGCGAGGGCATCGGGGGCTGGGTGGCGGGGGGGCGGCGGGAGGCGACGGGGGGTTGTGGGTGGCAGGGCTGTGGGGGGCGACGGAAGGGTTTTGGTTCTCCATTTTCTGAACAAATTATATATTTTGGACTGAGTTGAATATGTGTTAGATCTTTTTGTTCCCCATTTTCAGAACAAATTATAAATTTTGGCAGGTAATGTACTGTGGATTGCATATGTGTTGGACTGAGTTGAAATCGAGGGGTTTTGGTTGGTGAAATTGGGCACGGGGATGCTCGGGTGTGTTTGTGCATGGTTCATTGCACTGCCATGATGTCCCTAGCTATATTCTCGATGGATACTTGATTAATTCATTTCATATTGACTCCTACAGCTAGGGTAGGTGATTGACCTTTGATCCTAGGTTCATGGCTTTGAGCCAAGACCATGTCTAGACATGGCATCCCCTGTAATGTTCCTTTCTGTGCAGCACACACCCCCTTTACTGCATTACCATGTCTGTCCATCTCATTTCCTGTTCATATCCATTTTGTCCTGCCTATTCATGTATAAGCTCAGTCCCTTGTCAAACAAGTACTTGTTTCAAACATCTACATCCAATCCTTTATTGGATATGTGTTTTAGTTCATATGAAGTATGTATCAGCCCATGCTTAGCTCATTCTACATTCCCCAAATGGGAAGAGCAGTCCATTCTTCATGTATTTGGTCATGTGCACATGTGTATAAGCAAATTGTTTAGTTATTGCATTGTAGAAATCACTAAATCCTTGTGGTCAGTAGCAACCATATGAGAGAGGCTCGGTTAGTTTACTGTTTTAGCCCAACCATGTTGTATCGGTATGATATTGTACTTATGGTTCAGTTTTTGAGTAATATGGTTCAGACCTTAATATCAATTATGGGAATAGAGAAGTTGCTCGAGTTTGTAGGCATACAGCATGCCTCATTTTTTGTAACACATTCATTCTTCCACAATGTACATCAATTTCGCATATCCTGCATTTCATGTATATGCTTCACTGCCTAGTGCTATTGCCCTTGCATTCCTAGTCATTCACTACAGTATAGGTTTCTTTGTAATTTTGAGGTG
Source organism: Iris pallida (assembly GCA_029216955.1). Classification (NCBI taxonomy): domain Eukaryota; kingdom Viridiplantae; phylum Streptophyta; class Magnoliopsida; order Asparagales; family Iridaceae; genus Iris; species Iris pallida. The sequence continues at coordinate 9,386 of JANAVB010025416.1, forward strand.
CCGTATTTTTTATAATATTTGCTCATTTGGTCCAAGATACACAAAAAAATTCTTTAAGTTCCTAATTAATTGGTTAGTTACTTAATCTAGATCACAAAGTTACAGGATATGTCTAGCTCAGAGCGGTGAGAGTTAATCTTTATTGAAGTGATAGTTGGTACTTTAGTTTTAACTATCGGTATCGGTATCGAACTATCGGTATCGGACTATCGGTATCGAACTATCGGTATCGGTATCGCTATTCGGTATCGGTATCAGACTAATGGTATCGGTATCGTACTATCGGTATCGGTATCGTACTATCGGTATCGCACTATCAGTTCTGGTATCGAACTATCAGTATCGGACTATCGGTATCGGTATCGAACTATCGGTATCGGTATCGAACTATCGGACAATCGATATCAGTATCGAACTATCGGTATCGCTAGTGGACTATCGGTATCGGTATCGAACTATCAGTATCTCACTATCGGTATCGGTATCGCACTATCGGTATTGGTATCGCACTATCGGTATCGGTATCGAACTTTCGGACTATATACCAGCGGATCCACCAGTTATATGATTATATACTAATTCTGTTTAGTTTGTCTTACGATACAGATTTTTACATCCAATCTGTGATGGATCATTATTTTGTTGATCGCACATGGATGTACAAACGACAACACGAGAGTAGAATAGGTGTGGGTGACGATTTTTAGGCAGGCGTGGAAGTGTTTCTTAAGTATGCCATGAGCAAAGCTCGGTACATGGACGGTAACAAAGTCAAGTGTCCATATCGTAATTGTCACAATAGACGTTACGAAGAAGTGGTGAGTGTAAGAGATCATTTGACCCGTAAGGGTTTCGTACGTGATTACGGCCTTTGGTCATCGCAAGGTGAACTATATGCGGAAAGACAGGTTGCGAATGCTGCTACTTATGCTTTTGATGCTAATGCTGAAACAAATTTTGTCGTCGAAGACGACGAATGCTCTGTTGATTATGGAGACCTGCAGAACCTTGCACGAAATATGGTGTACGACGCGGCAGGGCCTAATTTTGATCCAAAGGATTCTAATCCCGAGATGAAGGAGTTCTATAATATGTTTCAGGGTGCAGAAAACTTCTTTATCTGGTTGTGAGCCTCATTCCGTACTGTCAGTGATGATGCGGTTGTTGAAAATAAAGTCTAATTTTAACTTGCCACAAACTTGCTATGATCAGATTATACAACTAATCAAGGAGGTGTTACCGAAGGAATCAAAAGAGCTTCCAAAAAACTTCTACAAGTCGAAGATGATGGTCCGATAACTGGGACTGGGGTACGAGAAGATAGATTGTTGTCAGAACGGATGCATGTTGTACTACAAGGAGAACGAGGATATAGAAAGTTGCAGCTTCTGTAATATGGATCTTTACAATCCAGTCAGGGGAAAAGGAAAGTCAACTAGAAAATGACGTCCTTACAAGTATATGCATTACTTGTCGATCACGAAGCGCTTGCAGAGGATGTATATGTCTCAGAATACCGCAGAACATATGACATGACACAACGAAGAACGCACAAAGGACGATAGAAAATTGTCACATCCTTCGGATGGAGAGGCGTGGAAATATTTTGATTTACGTCATCCAGATTTTGCTGCAGAGCCTAGAATTGTACGTCTGGCACAATATTCTGATGGCTTCGCCCCTTTCGGGCAGTCGGGATCTCAATACTCCTGCTGGCCGGTCATTCTTACCCCTTACAATCTGCCACCATGGAATGTTCTTGACAGCTATCATACCGGGTCCCAAAAATCTGACGAAGAACATCGATATATATTTACAGCCGTTGGTGGATGAGCTGAAACAGCTGTGGGAGATTGGCGTCGCGACCTATGTATTTCCAGGAAACATAACTTTCAGATGAGAGCTTCACTGATGTGGACAATCAACGATTTTCCCGCGTACGGTATGTTGTCGCGATGGAGTACTCGCGGCACCATGTCGTGTCCGATATGAGAATAAGGATGATAATGAAGACGAGGCTGAGGACGAGAACGAAGACGATGACGATGATTAGGTTAAATATTGTTGTATATTAAAAATACTTCCAATTACGTAAATTAAGTTTGACCTTATAAAAGTAATTACGTGAATTTATGCTTTTTTCGTTCGATCATTTACTTATTGTATGTTTTTCTTTTTGCAGATGGCACTCATAGTCCTTTTCGTCGCGGCGTCACTCGTCTCCCTGCTGGTGGTATGTATATTTTAGTCTAGAATTTTATATTCATTTATACTTCTATATTGTTAATTATGTTTATGTGTTCTATTTATAGGTCATGATGGCGGACCGTGGTCGTGCTGGTGGTGGTGGTCATGCTGGTGGTGGTGGTCGTGGTCGTGGTGGTGCTGGTGGTGCTGGTGGTCGTGGTCGCATTCAATCTTCCCAGGATGTGACCCCATCCAGCGAACCCGACCCGGAGAGTACCCCGGGCACAGACTCATCCCGCCGTCGATCGACAACTTCATCAAGGCATGAGTCTCCATCCGCTAGCGGATCCGTTCCGCCAGCGGACCTGCGGATCCTCCGACGGCACCAGAGAGGCCGATAGGCGAGTTTCGACGAGAGCTATGTCCCGCGGGGTCCTCGTAAGTAAATTTAAGATAATTTATTAAATTTCTTTCATTTATTAAAGTTAATAATCTAGTCGTTGCTTCTTTGTAGGTTTTTTCTGTTTAGTGTTGCCAGGTCTCTTGGAGAAATTATCAGGGCTAACTTTCATGGTCCCTACCTCAACTTTTCGTTGGTATCCCGAAACGTGAAGTACGTCTGGCTCGACGAGTTGAGGGTATATATCTATATCTTGTGGTTAATTATTAGTTACTCTTTAATCAACCATTTTTTAAATTACGTGATAATTGAATTTATATGTTAGACGACGTTCTGGTGGCCCTCCTATCGCAAGGACGCGATCCGCCGGACTTACAGAAGCGCTGCCTCGAAGAAGATACGGGATATAATTTATGACCTTAAAATAGGGCAGACGAGGCCGAATTGGATCCGGCAGAACTATTATGAGGAGCTTATGGATATGATGGATACTCCTGCCTACAAGGAGAAATCAGAGAAGACAAAGGCGAACCGACGGGCTGCAAGGCTTCATACGGGGGGATCAAGGTCCCACGCAGCGGCGCTTGCAGATCTGGTGAGATACCGCAATTTCATTTCACTATCGAATTTGGTATTATTAATATACAGAGTTAATTAAATTATACGAAAATTTCGTATACAGATCCAACGGGCAGAAAAGGAAGAAAGGGCACCAGAATCGGTCACCATGCACAATGTGTTCTAGCATATGCACAAGAGGCGGAAGGACGGGACCTTCCTCGACGATAGGGCCAAGGAGACCGATGTAAGTACTTATGTTTATGATTTTTATGTTAGAATTAAAAAAGTATTCGGACTATAACTTAGGTAAACTTAGGATTCACACTATAACTTAGTGAAACATAGGATTTAGATTACAACTAAGGTAAATCTTATAGTATAAACACATTCATTTGATGGACTGCGTATCGTGAGGCCCTTAGTCGGGCTCAGTCAACTGCTGCTGAGGATGTCGGTGAAACGACGCCCGCCCGGATGTCCTCTTCTATAGTCGCTCATAACGACTTGTTCGTAGATACCGTCGACGGCTTTAAGAAAGGGCACCTGTATGGAGTCGGCTCCCTAGGGGCGTTGCACATGGCGACTCAGAGATTTCTACCGATACCGCCTCCTCCCGCGGTCCCAGCAGGCGATGATGTGAGATCGCAGCTTACGCAGCAGCACGAGGAGATATCATCCTTACGGAAGCAAATTGCCATGTACTTTCTGCCTTCGTCTGTTGCTGTCGGTCCGTCTGCTGCTGGTGCCGGTCCGTCTGCTACTGGTGTCGATCCGTCGGCTGCTGGGGCCGGTCCGTCGACTGCTGGTGCTGGTCCTTCTTTCGTCGGTCATCTTTCTTTCAACCCTGCTGCCCCTCTGGTACCGCCTGTGATTGTGACGGCACTCCTTGATCTTATGTCGCTAGAGCAGCTACGTCGACTACCGGGCAGTGTCTTCGACGGATTACCGTCGTACATAGTGGAGCAGTATTATCATCGGTCGCATGAGGGATTACCACCACCGGACAATCGAACTCCTCCTGCTCCTTAAAGTATTATATAAGAATATTTTTTAAATTTGTAATATTTGTAGGAATTTTGGATTATAACGGCGGATATTAGTTTATGATTTCTGGATAATTGGTGTCTATTTTATATTGGTTTGGGTTATGCATATTTATGATTATATATTGGTTTATGTGATTTTTTGATAATTGGTGTGCATTATATTCGTATGTGATTTATATTGGATTATATATTGGTCTCAGTGATTGTATATTGTGATTATATATTGGTCCGATGTTCGGATGTTGTGGGAACAGGAAAAGCTCTGCAATATTTTTAAAAAATCTCAGTTAGCAACGAACTAATGACGGGTTAGCGACGGATAACATCAGTTATCGACTAAATTTCAACGGAATATCCGTCGCTTAACTGGAGAATTGGAAATATTTCCAGTTAGCGACGGATGGTCGACGGCCAGCCGACGGAATACCTTAAATAGCGACGACTTTCCGACGGAACATCCGTCAGCAAGATTCTGGTGGTATGAAGGCGTACAGAACGTTAGCGACGGATATTCCGTCAGGAATCCGTCACCATGGACGACGGATCCGGGACGGACTATCCGTCGCCATGGTTCTGGAAATGTCGCCATGGCCGATGGATCCGCGATGGACTATCCGTCGCCATGATTCTGGAAATGTCAAGCATTTCTAGAACCCGGTCGACGGATTATTCCGTCAGGAATCCGTCGTCATGGTCGACGGATCCGCGACCGACTATCCGTCGCCTTGGATCTGGAAATGTCCAGCATTTCCAGAACCCGGACGACGGATTATCCGCCACTAATCAGTCGCTAATCCGTCCTTAGTTAGCGACGGTGTTCGACGGAATAGTGACGGAATGATACCCTCTGATACAAAGTAACAACGGTTTATCGATGGACAATCCGTCGCTAAGTGTCTTTACAATTCAATACCTAATACTTGAATTCGACGAAAGACCGTCGGCAAGTCGTCGCTAATACAACGAATAATAACGACGGAAAGCCGTCGCTATTCCATCGCTTGACGACTACTCAGCGACGGATTTTATTAGCGAGGAGCTGATTGCCGACGAATTTTTTGACCAATATCCGTCAGTGATTCATCGCTAATACGGATTAGCGATGGATGGTCGACGGATCTGGCCGTCGCTAAAGCAACATATTTTGGTAGTGACAGTTCCTCTAGCTGACTCATCGGCCTGGTCTACAATGTCTCCTTCAGTCGATGCTTCAACATCCTTCTGGACTAACTCTTGGGTCCGCTCCTTGGCTGCTACCTTGGATGACTCGTCAGCCGGTTCTTTAAAGATCTCTGCGGCCAACTCTTCAACGACTTTTGTGGCTGACTCTTTAATGGTCTTCGTGGCCAACCCTTCAAAGGCTTCATCGGCCGACTCTTCAATAGCCTCCTTGACTGGTTCTTGAGCCTGATCACCGGCATCCTCCCGGGTTGATTCCTCAACCACCTCACTTTCCTTACTGGCCCGATCTTCAATAGTCTCCTCATGGGGAGGAGGTTATGTATGGGTACCCTGGGCGACACTTTCAGTATCATCAGCTGCCTTATCCGACTCAGACATGAACTTTGTGGCCTCGCTTTCGACCACCGTAGGACCAACCCTAGGTATCACGATGGGTTCATTTGCTGACACCCCCGCAGGGGCCTCTTTTTGACACACCGCCAACGTATCCGAAAAATTATGATGTTTATAGTCGAAAGAGGCAATTGAAGTAAACAAAGGAACCTCTTCTGGATTGACTACCTCTACAGCATCGATCGCTAGGATCCCTCCGGAAGCGGCAGCCTTCTCAGCCTCCGCAGTAGCGGGCACCCCCCACCATCGAGGGGCCCTCAGCAGGGGCAGCTCCTTATATCCTTAACGATGAAGGGCCTTCAAATGGCATAGGGTTTTCAACCCTAACCACGGACGTATTGGTGCCCGAAGGGGTGCCCTAACAGCAGATGCCTCGTGGAGATTCTCGAGAACTTTGAATTCATAGTCGGTCATATCCTTCTTCGACCGCCTTGGCTTCTTTTTCAGCTGCATGGACAGATGTGAAAAGTAATCAGGAATTATGAAATGAACAAACTAATAGCATATATATACATACCTATAGAGAGGACTCAACATGCGAAGTTTTCTTACGCTCCATAGGCGATGGGGATCGTCGCTCCGATTCAGCTTGCTTATGAGCAATCCGCTTGATTCTCTTGGAGGGTGGCGAACTCACCTCCGCAGAAGATCGCATTTCAAGGGCGCAACTACAGGCGCCTCTTCTTCTCAGGAAGCACTGCCATCGAGGTCCTGCCCTATGATGGTACATAACCCCCATAATGCTTCAGGACGACCTCTATGGTGTCCATCTTTATCCCTACGATAAAGCTCCGCTCCCGATTGTAGCCCAGAGAAAAGTTGTTCGCCGAGCAGTAAAACTTCATGGTAGGGTATAGAATATAGGTCTCAGGACGGACCATATGGATCTTTAAGCTCGCCCTGGTACACCTGACATTGTAATAATACCATGCACGTGCGCCATCGAGCAAAGTCCCTTTGTAGCTCAAAAGGGACTCGGGTTATCCATCATCATTTGACTGTAGCCGAACTGACGTACAAATAAACTCGGAAGATAAGGTTCCAGGAATACCCAATTCTTGTTTTTGTACACCAAATGTGGTAGACGGATGACCTGCACCAATGGAAGGATCCACACGTCAGGCAACACCCCTCTTCGCCTTGGTCTTCCAGTTCATCTCCCTCGTAAAAACCATAGTAGGAAGGTAAAATCCTAAAGAAGTCAAAACTATTCAGATTCTCCAGTGCCCATCTACAAATGGGGACCCCATGATGAAGCCACTTCATTCGACGATAGCTGCGTATGGAGGCATTTCCGTCCTTACGACCTTTCGCCGTAGCAGGGTCCATCAAGCCCGGGAGGTACGAAGTTAACCAAGCCATTAAGTAATGATACGAGAGCTCGACTCGATGGAATTCTCCATCCCTTCCATCATGTACTATGATCCTCTTGGAAAGCTCCTGCAAGCCTCGTAGGATGTTGCAAACCATGGCAAGAAGTAGGGCCAGCTTATGTCCAAATACTAGCTTTACGGTCGGCATAATGAGGTTCCTGCTCACACATCATATGGTTCTAGAACCCCCGGGCACTAGGGCACTGCAAAGCCATATCATTAAGAAAGCAGCCAGCACCACCGGGGACAAAGCAGTCAGATTTCTACAGACGTAATTATGGACCATAGAGGTTGGTTTCCCTTCGGTATCCACTGAATGACTCATCTTCCTAGCATCCTCCATTAGTTTTTTGACTTCAATAACAAAATAATCCCTATGAGTATAAATGTGGACCAGCTTCGGTCCCACTGGATGTTCTGTTAAGATGTACTCCCTCCAGGCAGAAATATGAGGATGAATCCCCTAAGCTTCTTGGCGTTTGCACGCCTTGTGATGAAAGAACAACTATTTGTGTATCTCCATTATTTTGGGCTGTCGAGCTTCCAACCCTATATACTCCTCCTTTTATGAAGTATATACTGTTCATATGGCAATTTGTCCCAGGGCTGTCTCGAGATCACCTACATCTCCTGAAGAGCCGGTCTAGCTATCCTCCGGGGTATAAACTGTCCCGGTGTGGTGTTGTACAACTTCAGTAGTGCCAAGAATAGATGCTGATTGATCTTTATTTCGTACTCGGTAGCCTTCATGGTATGGTACAGGCCAATCCCTTCAACTCTTTCGTACTTGCCTAGGATCCATAGGGTCAAGTTACGCCACTTAGGGTTGGTGTGAACGTAACCCTCGACTCAGTAAGCTCCTTTGGGGTAGGAGACTTTCGCCTCGAGAAACCGGTTGGCAAAGTAAGAAGCTCCAAAAGGGTGAACGGAAAGGGTAAAATCACTCAGCAGATGATCGAGATGTAGGACCCATAAATTATATGACGGACGGTTACGGGCATATATAAATGAATCTTTCTTCCTAGTACGAAAGTCTGGTTTAAAATGGTCTATCATCAATCCTTCCTCAGAAGGAGTCAGGTCCCATTCCATGTGGCATTTTTTAGAGACGCAAAAGAAGACCAAAAGCGAAAGATGTCGATCGGACGATGGAACATACAAGCTGAGGTCGTAGTTACCAAATTACCATTCTGACTTGAGCTTCAAGAGCCTCATTTACTTTATGACTAACTTATCGCCAAAAAGGAACTGGGGCTTCAATTCTTACACCCGGCATCACCTTCAATCGATAGTTTGCCTCGGTCCATCATACATCTGAAGTAGGCATAATGTTGGAGGTCTATCATAGCCAATCATTATGGAGGTTGGCCTCGAGCAATTAGCTTCTTGATAGGGTTGACTACATCATCGTCGAAACTCACGCCTAATGGACAGACCGACGAGTCAAAGAGGATCTCATCGAATTGAGGGACGACCACAAAAACTGTAAAGAAAAACAAACAAAAGTCATAAAAATATACTAAGTATTTTCTGCAAAGAGTGCAAAATGCGCATGCACTGTTTCGTGTTCATGCACATCAGCCAAAGCTAAACTTCTGTGCATGTACTGCTTTTAGTGGTCCTGTGCATCAGAAAGCTAGTTTCTACGCAGACACTATGTCAATGACTCTGAGCATTAATTAAAAGCATCAGTGCATCTTCCAAACGTTACCCCAAAAAGTAGCACCCATGTGCATCAGTAAATGAAGCGTTAGCGCATCTTCCAGACGATACTCCAAAAAATAGTGCCCACGTCGCATCAGCGAATGAAGTATCAACGCATCTTTCAGATGCTACTCCAAAAAGTAGCGCACATGTGCGTCAGCGAATTAAACGTCAGTGCATCTTCTAGACGATACTTCAAAAAGTAGCGCCCATACACATCAGTAGATTGGGCATCGATGTAAGGCGGTACTCAGGCAATAGACACTTATGCATCAATACCCATTTTTTTTCATCTCCATCAAAACGAAGAAATGAAGGCCTGCTCGCAATAGCCTTTCACACGTCTTCATTTGCGCCATCATCGATGACATGAGCGTCATTGGCATCAACAACTTCGGTCACCAACGTCTTCTTTTTGGCCTTACTGGTGCTCGCAGCACTAGCCTTATCGACCTTGGGAGCTTTGGGGGCTCTTGTGGTGGGGGCCATGGAGGAAAGATAGGGTCTCTACTTGAAGAAGAAGAAGAAGAAGAAGAAGAAGAAGAAGAAGAAGAAGAAGAAGAAGAGAAATTTTTCTTTGGAAGGAAAAACGAACAAAATAAAGTTCTTTCTCTCTCCAGAATCCCCTACTTATATGGCAAAGCCACGTGTCAGCAGATAAAGCCAAGCAACGCTTCAGATTTGAAGAAATATTTAGAAACGTGTGCAAAGACAGAACGAAATCACTTCTGATCTCTTCCTAAAAACGAGGAGTCATTATCATTTAAATGATGGCTAAAGCATTAATTGCTGACGGTTACTAGAGCTCTCTTGATGATGACAGCCTGTCAGTAACGTTCTGCGCACTCCCTACACCACGTGTCATTTCATGCTTCTTTTTTAAAGTGTTTCAAACTTACCTAAAGCTTGAAAACTTTGAAGAAGGTCTTGTAGAAGCATGAAAACACATCGTAGTCAAAATCTGCTCCGCACCTCAGAAACACAACACAGAGAAAAACATAATGCAAAATGCATAACAATAGATACTTATTAAAATTATTAAAAAAGTCAACTATAGGTGCTTCATAATTACATATAGAGCTATCTACTCAACGTACAAATGCGAAGCCAGAAAAAGCATAATATTGTCTTCTCAGCGTACAAAAGCACAGCCAGCAGCCAGTATAGCGTTGTCTGTCCAACAAAAGTACAGCATTGTAAAAGCACAGCATACAAATGAAAGCTTAACAAGTATTTCATAATATACGCAGTCTTCCTCGTAAGAACGAATCACTTCCCTGTCAAAGTGAAGCGCTTCCTCGTCTCAGCCCAGGCATGCCCTGTGGCTCTTCCAACATAACAAAGACTAGGTGCATTAACTCCAATGTTTGTCATTTTGTCACTCGGTGTTGTTTCAAACCAAAGCTCGACCAGTACTCTGTATGTATAGGAACAAGTACCTCTAAAGTAAGTGGGACTTTTCTTAGAGACTCCTTCATCAAGCTTGCAACTTCTGTGGACAAAGAGTTCTACAATCCTAGTCCCCTACTGGCATAAGTTATGCCAAGCTCTCCAAGGAGAGAACTCATTGGGGTATAACATGTCTCCAATAGAAAGTAGGAAAGAAGATTGCACGAATGAGTTATGCCCTAAAATGCCTTAATTTATAGGCTATAGGTCGTCAAACCCACGCACCAAGTGGCTGCAAGTCAAAGGCTCCGAGTTAATTCGATGAACCTCGCCTTAATCGTAATGAATCTCATTTATGATTAAATCCTTAGTCATTGAGCCCCACAAAGTGGCGTCAGTTAATGAGGCTTTGACTCAATGAAACCCCAAAAGCATAGCATCTTAGAGACCCAAAAGTGCAGCGGTTCAAAACCCTAAAAAACATTATAGTTCAGCACTCCGAAAGCACAACGCCTTAGGGACCCAAAAGCACAGCACCCAGAACACAGTACATTTTGGGCCATCACTTCTGTACTTAATGGCACACCGTATAAAATATCTAAATTCAACTATTGATAGCTATCAATGGTTAGCTGTCAAAGCATCAGATGTCAGACTGCAGTTGCCAGAAGACAATCAAAAGCATGGCTCCCAATGCAACTCTAAAAAGCGTAACCTCTTTGATGCTCCAAGAAGCGCAGTGCCTCAGAGCCCCAGAAGTGCAGCCACTTCGATATACAAAGTGCAGCCTCCACGTGGCTAGTATACCAATCGTATCTCTTTAGATACAATCAAATCCATTCTGTTTCAATGAGAAGAGATCTTTGAGCAGTGTGCACACACCATGTGTTATTAACTTAGTCATGTTGATGAACGGGTGCTAACAATCCAAGATCACAATAACAAGAGAATCCCAACAACTACTACGTGTCAGCTCATCAGCCGTCCCAATGGTGCATTTATAACAAATTCTAGAATTTTTTTGTGCGTACAGTACACCTGCACACCAAGAACCCCTACGCACATCGTATATGTGCTCGCCTATAAATAGAAGATGTCTTCATTCTTTTAGGATCTTCGTCTGCTTCTTGATTTGCAAACCCAGATCACCACTCTAAGGCATTCAGAGAGTCAGAGCAAGTTCTTCTCATCATCAGATCATCGACGGAGTAAAGGAAATACTAAAGTGTTCGATCTCCATCGTCACACTTTTCGAGAATCAATTGTACTAAAAAAATTTGTTTAGGATCTGTTTTGTACTCTTTCGTTTGTAATACAAAAAGTTCATATAACTTTTGTTCGTGGCTACCACATAGCCATTAGATTAAGTATATTATTTTGAATGAGTTAGGGATGGTCTTGTGTAGTGTTGAGTTGAGTGGAGATTGAAATCTCTGTGCTAATTGAAAGTGGGATTAAAAAAAGAATGGGTTTTAAATTTTGTAGCCGCTGGAGGGTTCTTGAGTGGTTTGAATTTAACTCCAAACCCTGTTAACACTTGCTCGATCAGAGCATGGGCCAGTTGATAAGTTCTGATCAGATGTTTGGCTTATAGTATGTTGGTCAATTTAAAGATTAATGGTTCGATCAGTTTGTGCTTATTTATAACTGTGAGTATTAGCTGTTGTTAGGCTACTTGTTGTTGAGGCTTATTGTTGCCATTCAGCCAACCCATAGGCTATGCTTAATATCTTGAAGTTGGTTAGTAAAAATTATGGTCGGCGCTTTAACTGTATAAATAGTTCTCTGAACTAAGTGAGGCTTAGACATATGGACCATAATTGAGTGATTTAGATCAATGTTATTTTTGGGTAGTGGAAATTAAATAAGAAAGGTTAATGAGTTACTAGGCTTGATTAGGAAAACCTTTGGAACAATTACGAAGATTCTATTTTCCTATTTTTAGGCGTTCTAGAGACATTGATAATTTTTGGGAAAAAGGCAAGTACTTCTATGACTTTGTTGCATTTACTTCATGTGGTGTCGTGTTGCATGTTGGACATGTTGTTTACACACCTTGATCAGGTATTTCTGGATCTGGTACTTATCATGTTCTTGTACTTGTATCTTTAGAAGGGGAAATACTACGGATATATGACCAAAGCCAAACTTAGGATTCATGTTGATAGCTTAAGTCTCATACCTGTGCACGTGGGCTTTATGCCATACAATTACTTGTTCTTGTTCATGATCTTTACCCAGCTGGTCACATATTACATAAATATTTCAAATCATGAGTCATGATCTTCTTGTTTTGTGTTCCAGTACGTTATTGCATCTCAGGTGATTCGGGTTAGTCATGATCAGTTTACTTTTCGACAATATAACATTGAATTTCCCAATCTTTATTCCATTCCAAAGTTTACTTTCTGACACACCTTACTAATTTCTACTATACCCATGCAATATCAATAGGGACATCCTACGGGTTTCCAATAGTCAACTTAGCATTCAGTCAAGTCTCTACGGTCATCTAATCTAATCTAAACCAGACATTCTGCTAACTCATATGAGATGGATAGTTATAAGGGACATACTTATCTCTTATCTTAGAGACAACCAATTCTTATTGTAGGGACAACTCTATCTTATCTCAGGGACAATCTATGATCTGACCAACTTAAGGGACATGGGACACCACCCCAATCTTATGAACTTATTCCTAAACTGGAACAACTGAAATAACATAGCCAACCAATCTAAAACTTAGGCAACCAACAGACACTCTAGGCAACCAATCGACATTTTAGGCAACCAACCAACATTCTAGGCAACCAACTGACATTCTAGGGTCAAGTCTTTCTACCTGGACTCACACTCGTGCCATACCCAACGAAGTCATTCTAGACTTACCCACAACCGACAAGATCTATCCATCAATTCTATCCGACAATTCTATGGGCCAATCTCGAAGCTATCATATAAAACTTTACCAATTGAACATTCAAATCTCAGTTTTTACTAGCATAGACACAGCATCCTCTGCTCAATCTGACTTGTATTCTCATATCATACCAAAATTGTGTCAATTCAATTGGGCCAACTATTCTGAGTCAAAAATTCTACATTGCTACCTCAATAGTCTATTATTTATGATCTCTTTCCTTCGGTCTCTTTACGACATATTTGATTTCCACATTTTTTTACATCATCGATACGGTCTGTACTCTTTAACCAATAACATAGGCAACTATATAATCGTATTTCTTTCGAAGGCATCCTTTATTAATTTTTGCTAGCACCAACACGATCATCTCTTAGCAATTCACGTTAACCATCAATATTCATTTTGCATCATTTCCTTATGATTCCATAAGAAGATTTACCATTCATGCATCGATCCAATCACTATGTTACCAATCATCTAGCATTCGTACATCGATCATTTAGTAAATATGACATAACTCATTTGCTATGTCATCATCCAACAATTCTATATTCCACCCAAACTCGTTATTCATGTGACAACATCATTTACCGACAAGTTCTATTACATATCACTGCACCTCGATACTTATTTGTATTCCAGCCATCAGAGTCTCATAAGGAACATCTGCCCTTTTATGCATCAAGGCACAAGTACTCATTCACTATGCCTCAAAATAATCAAGGGTCATAACTTGTTAATTTCGGACACATTCTCTACGTTTCGGTCGTTGATGCAACTTTTTGCATCTTCCAAATCATTCGCAACATCCCAATAAGAGCCTAACATCACCATCAAATTGTCGATGTCCAACATGCAATTTCATCTACTCAATTCCAGCATCGTTCTATATTCGATCTATAGTTCTCACAAAATCTTTTGATAGCAACACCCCACCATCGTTACTGAGCCTACAATTCTCCTTACCCAACTAATTCAAGTAACGCTTGAATCTTTATTTCGTTCCTTTCCCAACCATGGCATTCATTTTGTATTCTTAATTCTCATTACCCAACATAATGCTAACCATTCCAATCTCGCATCGGGTCATCCGAACTTAATAATCAAGGAACACGTCTAGCCGTAATGTATCAATCGTAATCCCAACTATGACTTGATACTACCCAATACCTTACAGGTAAAGCAATCACTATGCCACAAACAGGGTCAAGGGACATCTCATCATGAAGAAGGTATATGCAATATACCACTCAAAGCTCAAGCAATTCCTGACACAATATTCGTTTCGCATCAAACCAACATCCAATATGGGCTATCCATCTTGTAGTGGTTATGTTGACCACAAATACCGACTCAAGATTCTGTCGATTCCTATTCACTGAAATCCATGCACATTCTGTTCCAACATACCATGCCATCACCCACAGTCGATTTTTGCACAACAGTCGACTTCAATGAATCCTACACAAAAGACATCCAGCACACATATCCACTTATTATTGTATCATATCATTGTTATTTGTTTTTGGTATCTTTTTAGAAATTTAACAAAGCACACATATCATAGCCACGTATTTAGACTTATTGTATGGAATACCCAGTGAGCGGCTCGAAGAATCAACGGACTTTCAGTCAAGGGAACAACATAGAATAATTTCGAAACAACACTGAATAATCGCAGAAGCACTTGAGTCATCGTAGAGGCAACTTTGATTTCATTGCGAAAGCAACTTTAAGGATTCACGGAAGCAACTTTGATTCACCGCGAAAGCAACTTTGAGTTATCATGGAAGCAGTCTTTGAATTATCGTGGAAGCAGCTTTGAATCATCTTAGTAGCAACATTGATTTGGAACAAATCAAATAAGAATCCAAGAAAGTAAAGCCATTCTCTGATACCATTATGTCACACCTCGATCCCGGAGGATCGAAAAATAGCCACTAGGTGTGATATCATACATGTCTAGATTGCACTTGTACAAGGAAAAAACCATCGCAGTTCCTGGTATTTCTCAGAAAACAATGATAGCGCAGCAAAACCAAGCAGATAAATTAAAGTCACACAAGATATAAAGAAGCGTATCTCTTTATTGATAATTGTAATGGATTATATGACTTACAGCGAAATACAGAGTTTACAACTGATTACAAGACTCTCGAATAGCCAACTGAATATATACTTACCATTTAGGCTTTACAATCGAACATGCCGACTTCATTATAATAAACTTGCCAATTTGGCTACAATTTCACTGGTACAACTGAGTTACACTATTTCATACATTATGCCCCATATAGCAGAAGACATCGTCTTGAAAGAAGAGCTTCTGCACACCCATCTGGATCATCTATGCCAAACACTGATCAAATGATTTCCTCCAAACGCAAGCACCTATAATATTTTCCACAACGTGGGTCAGTACATTATCAAGTACTGGTGAGCGGTACTAGCCTAACACACCTAAGAAGACAACACTAAGTAATCGTGTTATAGAACATTATTAACAGTGGTCTTTCTCATTGCCTTCTATGCCAAATGTTCCAGTCGTTTAGGGAATAATGCAGCAATAGCGACAGCAAAAGGAGGTCATGAGGCAGACTCTGATGACTAATTTGGACAACATCGCAGCCCCAGCAACTGCACCACCACCAGTCCCACTACCAGCTCAGCCAATAGGCACTAATCGGAGGTATTGCCAGATGAACTCGAAACCCTTCGAGGGTAATGAGAGTTTGGAGGAGATTTCTGATTAGATAGCAAGCATACAGAAGATCTTGGATGCATCGCAGCTACCTACTGACTTATGGATGGGTGTCGTAAGGACCCAGCTGGAGAGGAACGCCCATCATTGGTGGGAATTGAAGAGGCGGAAAGTCGGCAAGGACAAGACGTGGGCGCAGTTTCTTGAGTACTTTGAGACAAAGTACTTCCCAGCTACCATCCGTGACGGTCTCTATGATCAGTTCCTGCATCTTAAGCAGGGGAACCTGACCGTAGACGAGTATGATGCAGAGTTTAGCCGCTTAAGTCGGTTCGGCACACTACTGCCACCCGATGACCCGATGAGAGAGAGAAGGCCGGAGGTTCCATCACGGCCTGACGAAGGAGCTCTAGAGGTATAAGAGCGCACAATCGAGGACTTCCTACGAGTAGGTGTTAGCCAAAGCCAGAGTCCAGTAAGCCATTAACGGGGATCATTGAGCATGAGGTACCCTATTCACGCAGCCGTACCAGCCAAAGTACAGACAGGAGGTCCGATCAGACATCTGAGAACCCATCTTCAATAGCGGGTTGACCCGTACCAGCAGAAGGATCTTCTGACTTTTTACTTTTATGGCAAGGAGGGACACGTCAAGAGGGACTGCAGGAAACAATACATGAGGTACGGATCGGGACAGCACCAGGCAGCAGATTGCCAGCAGCGTTACGACAGAGCTCAGCAGTTCGCCCCGAGGCCAGCTCCACCAGGACCCACGCTACCATCACAGGCGACTGCAGCCCAATGACCATCAGCACCCAGAGGATATCAAAGGGACCGCTGCCCACCCAGGTGACACAGTTTAAACAACAGGCAGAGGCCCAGAGGAGAGGTCAAGTCTTTGCTATGGCAAAAGTGCGGGAGGATCGAGAGGGAGTGGCGATCATAGGTACCATCTTAGTTGTATCGTTGCCTGTAATTGCACTGTTCAATTCTGGAGCCATATTATCTTTCATATCTAGTAGTTTCGTTGCCATGCACAAAGTAGCCGCTTGACCCTTGCCCAAGAGTTAGAAGATTCTTACGGATGGAGGGATCGTGCCAATCACCAACACATATAGAACGTGCTCCATGGTTGTGTATGAAAGAGAGATGAGGGCTCAAATTTTGGTATTCCCTATGCTAAATTTTCACATTGTGTTAAGGACAGACTGGTTAAGCTAGTATCATGCCATCTTAGATTGCTGGAAGGGGAGTGTCGTCTTTAGACCACCAGATCATCAGGATTTTGAGTTCATTAGAGAGACCATAGAGCAAGGAGTAGGCCAGCCTATCGAAGTCTACATGTCTATGGAGGCAGCACCCCTGTCTATCGTTGTAGAGTTCATGGACGTCTTCTCGAAGGAGTTGCCAGGTCTTTCACCTGATAGACAAGTGGAGTTTTACATCGAGTTAGTGCCAAGAGCAACACCAGTCTCTTTTAGTGTGTACCGGTTAGCAAAGAAGGAGCAAAAAGAGTTAAAGCTTCAGCAAGAGAAGTTGCAGGACAAAGGGTTCTTCCGACCAAGTACATCACCCTGGGGAGCCCAGTGTCGTTTGTCCTAAAGAATGATGGGTTCGTCCGAATGTGCGTTGACTATAGAGCCCTAAATGCCTTGACCATCAAGAACAAGTACCCATTACTTCGGATCGACGATCTGTTCGTTCAACTGACTGGAGCTAAGGTATTCTCGAAGATTGACTGGAGATCGGGATACCATCAGGTGAAGGTACAGCAGGAGGACATTCCAAGGACAATATTCATGACTCATTATGGTCACTAAGAGTTCATGGTGATGCCTTTTGGATTGACTAATACGTCTGCTGTGTTCATGAATCTGATAAACAAAGTGTTATACTAGTACTTAGACCAATTCATGGTCATGTTCATCGATGACATATTGGTGTACTCGAAGAGCCACGAAGAGCACGAGAAGCACCTGCAGATTGTGTTGGAGATGCTGAGGCACGAGAGACTCTATGACAAGTTAAGCAAGTGTGAGTTCTTGCTAGATCGTGTCGCTTTTCTTGAACACGACATCTTAGGAGAAGGTATCTCACTAGATCCAGTGAAGATCTTCGTCGTAGAGACATGGCCAACACCTACCAATGTCTCAAAGGTGGAAAGTTTTTTTGGACTTGTCGAATATTATCGAAGGTTCGTACAGAACTTCACGAGGATCACTGAGCCGATGACTCTCTTGACCTGCAAGGAGGAGGAGTTTATCTAGACGGAGGAGTGTCAGGTGGCATTCGATAAGATGAAGAAGCGCCTTACCACATCACCTATTCTGACCATCGCATCAGGACCGAAAGTATTCTTGATCTATAATGATGCACCTAGATAGGGATTAGGATGCGTCTTGACGTAGCACGAGAAGATGGCATTCTATGCTTCGATCCAGCTAAGGATTCATAAGAAGAATTATCCAATCCAGGACTTCGAGCTTGCTGCGATGATCTTTGCCTTGAAGCTTTAGAGGCAGTACTTGTGTGGAGAAAGGGTAGAGATATTCATAGACCATAAAACCTTAAAGTACATCTATAGTCAGAAGGATCTGAATCTGAGGAAAAGATGATGCATGGATCTATTAAAAGACTTTGAGATTAAGCTGCAGTACTATTCGGGGAAGGCTAATGTTGTAGCAGACGCCTTTTGCAGGAGGCCTATGGCGTACATGTTGATGACTCAGCATCATCTACTGGAGGAGCTAAAAGAGTTAAGAGATAAATGTGATATTGTTGGGAGCAGATAACTAGTTATCAAGCCTTCATGTGCATTCTTAGTTAGTTGAGAGGATCAGGGCTGCCATGTCGATAGTTGTCAGATTTCTGTAACTTCGGTAGAGTACGAAAGTCGGTATATAGACGGGACTGCACATTCGTGAAGATGGAACTCTGAGGTGTGGAGATCGCCTCTACATTCCTAATAGAGAGCTTCATTAGGAGCTGATGACGGAGGCGCATAGTTCGGCATACTCCATCCACCCAAGAGGCATGAAGATGTATAGAGATCTAAGACATCATTTCTGGTGACATGGAATAAAAGAGAGATAGCCCGCTTTGTAACCAAGTTCTTGGTATGTCAACAAGTTAAGGCTGAGCATCAGAGGTCAGCAGGACTGTTACAGCCAATAATTAGAAATGAGAGCACATCACTATAAACTTCATTACGGGTTTATCGAGGAGTTCGAGTGGTCATGATGCAGTCTAGGTGATAGTAAACCGACTCACAAAGTTAGCTCACTTTCTGCCCTTTTGAATAGGACAGTCTACTGAAGCCCCGGCTGAGATGTATATGAGGCAAATCGTACGACTTCATGGAGTCCCAATTAGTATAGTGTCTGACCGAGATTTGAGGTTCACATCGCACTTCTGGCGGAGTGTACAGGAGAGCCTTGGGACTCATCTGAAGTTTAGTACATCAAATTATCCCCAAACAGATGGACAATCAGAGCACACTGTTCAGACCTTGGAGGACATGTTGAGGGTATGCATGCTAGATTTAGGGGATCATAGGAGGACTACTTTCATCTGGTGGAGTTCTCGTACAGCAACAATTATCAGGTTAGTATCCAGATAGCCCCCTTCGAAGCATTATATGGCAGAAAGTATTATTCCCTAGTATATTGGAGTGATGTGGGCGAGAGGCAGATACTCGAACTATGGTTGGTGGTTCGCACAGTAGAGAAGGTGAAGCAAATCCAAGGGCACTTGAGAGCAGCTCAAGACAGGCAGAAGCACTTGGCGGATACACATCGTCTACCCCTGAAGTTTCAGAAAGGGGACCATGTCTTCCTGAGTATCTCACCTACCAGAGGTACCATCAGGTTTAGAGGAAGAGGGAAGCTGAGTCCAAGGTATATTGGACCCTTTGATGTGCTAAAACGAATTGGAGAGGCCGCATACCGGCTAGCTTTACCCCAGACATTGGAGGGTGTTCATGACGTGTTCCACGCATCTCAGTTGAAAAGGTATATGCCAGACCCTAACCACGTGCTTGATCACTCAGAGATCGTTGTTAGGCCGAGTTTGTCTTATGAGAAGTAGCCGATGGAGATCTTTGATCGAAAGAAGAAATTTCTGAGGGGTCAGACCATCCGTCTAGTTCGCATCGCTTAGAGGCATCATGGACCAGGCGAATTGGCTTGGAAACGCAAGGATACGATCCATGAGCATTTTCTTCACCTCTTCATGGGGTTACTAATGCATGCATTATTTTCAGTTATTTAATTTTTCCTATTATATTATAGGTGTCTAAATTTCGAGGACGAAATTCTCTAAGGTGGATAGCTTGTAAGCCCTCTGAATTTTAATTATAGGACTAATGATTAACTAGGATTGATTAAGATTAAATATTATTTAAATATGTTTAATTATGAATTTATAGTTATTAATAAATTCCTACTTTTATTTATGATCATCAAATGCACCTTGTCGCGACTTTAAAATTAGAAAAAAAAGACTAGTCGTTTTCTCGAAACAAATTCCACATGCATGATCTAGTCGAGACACTCTACACCCATGACATTCGTGTCCCACACAAACATACTTCCTACCATGTAATCACTTTTCTTCTGGCTTAAATTGGGGACACCATTTTGACCTAAACCTCTCAACCCAAAGTGTGACCATGCCCACATTAAGTCTCATACACACATGACACTTGTGTCCAATTCAATTGAGCCCCACATGCTACTGATATATCCACTATCATATATGACTTAAATTAAGCCATTGATCACACCTAGCCGATCTTGACGCAACCTAACCCAAATAAACCAAACCCAAACTACATGTGACCCTCTCATGACCAAGCACAGACACAACATAATTTATTTCCCTACAAAAGACCAAACACCAAGCAAGGCATCTCCTAAAAACCTAATGTACAAAACCCATTAGTCATAAAGACTAATAAGGATTACCTCATGACACACTCCATCCCTCACCATTTAATGCTAACCATTTTTTGGCCAAGCCAAATGGTGCCTCTAGGAAAGTAACCCATCACAAGTCCATCCCATGACCAATCACTCACCGATACACCTTATTTTTGAAAATATTCTCCTCTCATACAAACCCTCTCATCTTTTCCTATTATACCACAAACTCTCCCTCTCCCGACATGTGACAGACCATACACAACCCCCCTTAAACAGCATACTCCTCCAAACCCAAACTCCAAAACTCTCCATCTTCTCTATATCTCCTCCCTTCCTACTCCCCTATCTCCTCCTTCCTCTATGGCTCAGCCCCTTCACCAAACCTAACCGTCACCACCATATTGTCGTACCTTGTTGCTGCAGCGCCACACCTAGCTACCGGCTACAGCCGCTATCCTGCACCCCAGTGACCCCAGGGGCAGCCCCTCGCTGCCTAGGAAGGCTGCAGGACCGTGACCTGGCAGTACATTACTTCTACTGCTGTCGTACGAGCACTGTTGCTGATGCCGCATTTGCAGCGCTGATGTGCGTCGTGCCGGCCGTTGCCGGACCACCTCGCTCCCCGACGACCCACTAGGAAGGAGGCGTGTCACGTCCCGATCTCGTAAGAGCGATCATCCTCGCTAAGGCATGATGCAGTGAAAGCCTAAGTTGTGCTTGCACAAGGCCAAGATCTAAAGCAATACAAGATAGATAAGATTGACAATACGCAGCCGAACATATTACAGATAATTGAAGCAGCAGCGGACATATTTTCATAATACATGCATTGAACACAATGGTAACATGAAATAATTCTCTTTATTGATTTTATTTGAACAAATTACAAGCTCTCGATTCTCTTTGATACAATGTTACATTCTCTCAGAACCTTGCAGATAACAATGATCCTGTTCCCATACATATATCCCTTTATATACAAACCCAACTCTTGCAATAGATGTCCATCTCTTGGCATCTCTTCTGATTTTTGGCTCCTGAGGATGAGGTACGGGCTATCGGTTCGGACTATCCTTCTCGATGCATATTGCACCTGCATGAAAACTGATGGGGGTCAGTATATCAGCATACTGGTGATTGTGAATAAAGAGATACATTTGTCTGAAACGATCACTGTTCATTTAGTGAGAAAATATTTCTTGTGATGTGATCTTGCTACTTTTACCTATGTACATTTCATGCATACAGAGTCAGTTTACATCTCTTTTTGAAAACATCTTTGAAAAGCCATAATTTATTTTATTTCATCTGAAGCATACAAGGGGCTACTCAATTCAAGCACAATATCTATTCATTTATGTGAAGTGCGCAGCGTGTTTCATGAACATATTCATTTCTCTTATTCAAGCAACTCTTAGGGACAATTAAAAGCAATTCATATAGAAAACTCAAGCAATACAAATGTATCACATTTTCAGTGATTCATACCATAGCCGACCGTCCATCCCTGCATAACACAAAGATTAGCAAATATGATAAAACCAATATTGTTCCCTGTTTATTTCTGCATCGTTAGCTCTTAGCAAAACATATAATGGACACAAGCAGACCGATTGGCAGCTATGACTCTCCAGTTCAGCTCTATACCAATCCATAGTTATCTATATAATGGTCCATGGGAAACCCATGATTAGCCGCTGTGACTCTTGGGTTCAGTTCGTCCCTAAGGACATTGATGCAACACCTGAGGTCTCCTGCACCTCTAGGGGTCTAGACAATCTTCCTAGGCCGATCGGCTCCTAGTGCCCTGAAAACCATCGAGAGATCTAGTGACCTTGTATACAAGTTGTCCGAGACCAATGCATGAATACAACATCTATGAGAAACTCTTTGAGGGGCTATAATTCATCTTTTTCTATGTCTATCTTTGTAATAATCGAGCTATGACTCTGCTTCTCTCTTTGTAGCAACAGAGCTATGACTCTATCTTTTTCTTTTCTGTGATCTTAGAGCCGAAGCTTCTAATTCTTTCCTTTGTAACATATACAAGTCCGTCGGTACATGTCTAGCATTCAGCGCATATTTGATGGACAAGCAATTATTCATTTCTTTGAAACATGATAGCAGTTCTGTTCAGATTAAGCATAAACATTCTTTCTTCGGAAGCATAAGAATTCAGGACATATAAGCAATCTCTTTCTCTTCTTATTAAACATGGAAATAGTTCTCTTTTGAGATAATATCTCTAACTTGTTTAACATGGCAGGCATCTCGTTTGATTTAACATAGCGAATATTTATTTCTTTTTATCTGGCTATAATATTTTTTAGCATACAGGAATCAGTTCGTCTATTATTAGCAGGCAAAAATTCATCTTAGCATACTGGTAAACTCTTTTCTTGTTCTTAGCATAGCGCCATATGGATTCTCTTAAAGCATACTCAATGATTTACGGTCTTGTTATTAACAATATCATTCAATTGAAAACTCAGATTCTTATTACGCGTAAGCGAATCATCAAATGAGACTTCGTCCACTCACCCAAATCAATCATCTTCTATTGCAGAGCCAGCAATCCGATCTTTCTGTCTGTCTAGTACCTTCGCGGAGCGGGGCACTACATAATTACCCACAGAGAAAAAGTTTCATCCTCGAAACTTAAGGAGAAACTTACGATATCCTTAGTAGTGATAGTCCTCATCCTTCGCCATCATCAATCGACAAAACTCTCAATTCAGATATATCAAAACTCTTGTCCAATAAAGCATTTCTATCTCAATCCATTAAATCGATAAAATATTTACCGACATCATAAAAAAATATTTATGGACTTATTGTATGGAACGTTCATCTCATTATTGATATCGAGTAGGCAAAGGAATTTTGATCAGGAGAATATCTTCAAATTCAATCTAATCAACAATTGGCCAGAGGATCGTGTTGCTCTGATACTATTTGTCACGTCCCACTCCTGTAGGAGCGATCGTCCTCGCTAAGGCGTGATGCCGTACAAGACTAAGTTGCGCTTGCACAAGGCCAAGACCTGAAACAAGAAAAGATAGACAAGATTGACAATACGTAGCAGAACATGTTGCAGATAATTGAAGCAGTAGCAGACATATTTTAGAATACATGCATTGAACAAAATGGTAACAAGAAACAATTATCTTTATTGATTTCATTTGAATAGATTACAAGCTCTTGATTCTCTCTGATACAATGTTACATTCTCTCATAACCTTACAGATTACAATGATCCCGTTCCCATACATTACATCCCTTTATATACAAATCCAACTCTTGTAGTAGATGTCCATCTCTTGGCATCTCTTCTGATTTTTGGCTCCTAGGATAAGACACGGTCATTCGCTTCGGACTATCCTTCTCGATGCATATTGCACCTGCATGCAAACTGATGGTGGGTCAGTATATCAGCATACTGGTGATTGTGAACAAAGAGCTATATTTGTCTGAAACGATCACTGTTCATTTAGTGAAAAAATATTTCTTGTGACGTGATCTTGCTACTTTTACCTATGTACATTTCATGCATACAGAGTCAGTTTACATCTATTATTGAAAACATCTTTGAAAAGCCATAATTCATTTCATTTCATCTGAAGCATACAAGGGACTACTCAATTCAAGCACAATATCTATTCATTTCTGTAGAGTACGCAGCGTGTTTTATGAGCATATTCATTCTCTTATTCAAGCAACTCTTAGGGACAATTAAAAGCACGATATCATATCTTTTCTTTAGTGGAACATAACATTCATTGCAACGGATTAATCTCTTCAAGCAATTCATGTAGAAAACTCAAGCAATACAAATGTATCACATTTTCAGTGATTCTTACCATAGCCGACCGTCCATCCCTACACAAGACAAGGATTAGCATAAATATGATAAAACTAATATTGTTCCCTGTTCATATCTCCATCGTTAGCTCTTAGCAAAACATATGATACACACAAGCAGACCGATTGGCAACTGTGACTCTTCGGTTCAACTCTACACCAATCCATACCTATCTATATGATGGTCCATGGGAAACCCATGATTAGCCGCTGTGACTATTGGGTTCAGCTCGTCGCTAAAGACATTGATGCAACACCTAAGGTCTCCTACACCTCTAGGTGTCTAGACAATCTCTCCTAGGCCGATCGGCTCTAGGGCCCTAGAAACCGTCGAGAGATCTAGTGACCTTGTATACAAGTTGTCCGAGACCAATGCATGAATACAACATCTATGATAAACTCTTTGAGGGGCTATAATTCATCTTTTTCTATGTCAATCTTTGTAACAACAGAGCTATGACTCTGCCTTCTCTTTTGTAGCAACAGAGCTATGACTCTGTCTTCTTTCTTTTTGTGATCTCAGAGCCGAAGCTTCTACATAATTCTTTTCCTTTGTAACATATAGAAGTTCGTCTGTACATGTCTAGCATTCAGCGCATATTTAAGGGATAAGCAATTATTCATTTCTTTAAAACATGATAGCAGTTCTATTCAGATTAAGCATAAACATTATTTCTTCGTAAGCATACGAATTCAGACATGTGAGCAATCTCTTTTCTCTTCTTATGAAAAATGGCAATAGTTCTCTCTTTTGAGATAATATCTCTTACTTGTTTAACATGGCAGGCATCTAGTTTGATTTAACATAGCAAACATTCATTTATTTTATCAGGCAATAATCTTTCTTTAGCATACAGGCATCAGTCTCTTATTAGCAGGCAACAATTCTTCTTAGCATACAGGTTAACTCTTTTCTTGTTCTTAGCATAGCAACATGTGGATTCTCTTAAAGCATACTCAACGATTTACTGTCTTGTTATTAACAATAACATTCAATTGAAAACTCAGATTCTTATTAGGCGTAAGCGAATAAGCAAATCAGACTTCATCCACTCACACAGATCAATCGTATTCTGTTGCAAAGCCAGCAATTTGATCTTTCTGTCTATCTAGTACCTTCGCGGAGCAGGGTACTACAAAGCGCCACCTTCAACAACCTCTCAGTTTGTTCGACCCTGCCGGATAATGGTTGTTCCCGCCATTGCCGTCGTCTCTTTCCCCGATAATTTTGTACCGACGTGACGTATTCCAGCAGCGTTGTTGCTGATGTGGGTGGTGTTCGACCCCCCTTGGCACGTCCCTCTCGCAGTCGAGATACGCCCCTGTGATAGAGAGGTACAAATCCTCCTTCTCTTCTTCCTTTTTGCTAAGTTCCTATATAAACCTATATAGATATCAACACTTCCCTATCCATATATGAATCCTATGGATATCAACACTTTTCCTGTACATGTGGTAGTCTAACAGTAGGTATAACCATTTCCATGCAAATGGTAATACAAGCATGGTGTGCCTATAGGGTACCAACACTTTCATCCATATAGTAATACAAAATATATATTTTTTTATAGTAATACAAAATATATATATATATATATAACATCTTTCCTATGCATGCATGTAACAGTCGAGTATGAAACCCCCTTCCATGCATATGACAATGCAAGCATTTTGGTGCATCACTATGTCACACACATGTTTATAATAGTAGGGATACACATAGTTATCAACCACTTACACAAATGTTACCATGTTTAACAGTAATAACGCACCCTCAATGTTGTTAACATGACCCTTGCCAAGTAAACGTATACCGAGTTTGGAATGTGTATCCTATGTGCTATGTTAGACTAACGCCTAATTTTTTTTATGACGAGATTTAGCCTATGTAATAGGAATCATATTTGATTGATACACTGACTAGATTCACGAATATTTATGCCTATTGTTCAAATTGTTATCACGTAGAGGGCGCTTAACTAAGTACATGATCGTAGGTATGTGTTATCATGTGTAGTTAGAATAGCCTTGCACGTAATCATCGTATGTAATAAAGCGGTATAAATGATTAACTCTGGTATATAAATGATAGTGGAACGATTACGAAGGTTTCATGATAAGGTTGTAATCAAGGGTAGTCTTGGAAATTGACATGTCGTTGCGTAGCAACTCAAATACTATACTTATATGTACTTGTAGGTGTCCGTGACAATACGATCGAGAGATGAGGCACGGGAGCTTTGCTTGCACATTTCAGAGTTGCTGGCAAGTATACCTTGCCTTGTATTACTGGTTTAAAATATTTATCTATGCTCTTGCTTGAGTGGACTTAGTTAGAAGAGAACGATAATTTCCTCGGGTATAATAGATGATGGTATCGACACTATGATATATGTACTCGACTAAGATCTAGGTGGCGTACCCTCGGTTGCGGAGTTATTATCATGACTTCCATGGCCTTGACACGCTTTATGACACAGTACCGAGTGTGATCATGTCATGGCACGATCTAACGCTCTCGACTGGCCATTGGTGCGAGTAGCACATGTGACGGCACATGTAGCAGTGATGGTTCTAGCGTGTTGACTTTGCATTAAGAGTAGATGTTTGGGTCGTGGATATAACTTCTACATTTTTTGAGGTAGAGATGACAATCAGTAGGAGTATGGGACAGACATTTATTTTATCCTCAGTGTGACCCGGTTATGGACTTGGTTACCCGGTTATAGGGCATACATACACTACGGATATGCCAGACAGAGGCCACTAGCTGCACGCTAGGTACGGTTGGGAGGTATACTAGTACATGTATGTTTATATCGGTTCGTGATCCGATATCGGCCCATGACTCGATGCCATTTCTATATCTACCTACCCATACCTTCCAAAGTTCTTTTCATATGTATTGACTTAGACTGGTTATCTTACCCTTTATGTTTGTACTAGTATTTACTTTAGGGCATGTTCCTTTTTGTATCTTGCTATGTCCTCTGACGACCTGGTCCTTTTCCAGATCCAGATGAGCATTAGGTACTCGATGATATACGGATCAGTATTTGAGACAGGATACATAGCAGAGGATTACGAGGTGCTACCTGAGGAGTTCCCTTGATTGAGGGTATGTTGTTATTTGGCTGAAAGCTTCATTATCTAATTAGTCGTTGCTCTTGCCTAGTTATCTTTCCGTTTCTAGTACTTTCATTCTGTTTTATACTGTGGGTTTGTTCCCACCAAACTCTGGATTTATTTTGTTGTACTATGGATATTCATACTACTCTTCATTTATTTTAGTTTTTTATTACTATTTCTGTGGATGAAATTTAGATGATCACCTGCTATTTATTAGTATAGTTACGTTTACATTATAGTATACCTAGGTGAGTCTATTAAATTGGGCAACTCACCCTAGACTGTATCAGCTAGCCAGGTTATACCTAAATCCTGTATATTTTTAGGACTGGGCGTGACAGAGCCACCTTCGTGAGTCGATACATTATCACCCAAGCAACATCTCTACCAGTCGATCATCTATGAATACATGTCACGAAGTCCATGGTAATGTGCTCCAACTTCCACTCTAGAATCAGTAAATCATGAAGAAGTCCGGCTGGTCTTTGATGCTCAGCCTTGACCTCCTAGCAAACTAAACACCGAGAGACAAACTAAGATGTCTTCCTTTTCATCCAATTCTACAAGAAATTCTAACAATTATCACAGTACATCTTCATCCCTTATGGATAAACAAGATACTGAGAATTGTTGGCCTCTTTCATAATCTTGTGCTAAATATCTCTACTCGGGACACGAAGATGACTGCCAAACCGGAGTGTCAAATTCTCATAGATCCTTAACTTTCCTATGCGCCCTACAACACACTCTATTCTAAATTATTGAAGCCTGATATTACTTGATTGGCTGCTCTGATCCTCTCAATATTGTAAAATAAACCTACAAGCCTGCCATCAAAGCTTTCTTATAAAGTAGTACTGCCTCAAGGCCCATCTCCTGAAGATTCTTTCGGATGTGAAGTTGCCCCGTCATTAACAAACTTTATGTCTTCTACTTAAGTCATCTACAATGACGTTGGCTTTCCCTTGGTGATATTGAATATCAACATCATAGTCCTTCAGTTACTCTAGTCATCTCCTCTACCACATATTCAGGTCCCTCTGCATGAACACATACCTCAAGCTCTTATGATCATTGAGTATTCCCACTCGATTCATATACAAATATTGTCTCTAGAGCTTGAGGGCAAACACAACTGAGGCCAAATCAAGATCGCGAGTCGAACAGTTCCGCTCGTGGTCGTAAAGTTGCAGAGAAGTATAACATATAACTATGCCATACTGTATAAGGATATATCCAAGTCCATTGCACGACGTATTATAAATATCGTGAACCCACCTGGTCCGTCAAGTAGTGTCAAAATAGGAGCCAAAATCAAACTTCGCTTGAGCTTCTCGAAGGAAGCCTACTATGCATCTGACCACTCAAAGCGCACATCCTTACATGTCAGCCGTGTCAAGTGTACGGAGATCCAGCAAAGTCTGCCACAAACCTTTTGTAGTAACCTACTAACCCAAGAAAACTACGTACGTCTTAAGATAGATGAGGTACTAGCCAACACTCGATATCCTCTACCTTCTCAGGGTCCACCTCAACGCCACCTCCTGCAATGAAATGCCCCCAAAAAAGATATGATCAAGCCAGAAATTGTACTTGCTAAACATTGCATATAATTGATGCATCTGAGGAACCATGCGAAGATGCTTCTCATGCTTTGCCTCAGTCTGATATACACCAAGATATTATCAATAAATACAATCATAAACTGGTCTAAGTGAGACATGAAGATGTAATTCGAAAGATCCATGAAAATTGCTGGCGCATTAGTCACTACAAATGATATACCAATAAACTTCCATTGGCTATATCTAGATCTAAATACCATCTTGGTTATATCCTGCTCTCTGACTCTGATTTGATGGTACCAAGACCACAAATCGATCAACGAAAATATAACTACTCTACTAAGCTGACCAAACAAGTCATCTATCCTGCATAAGGGTTACTTGTTCTTCACGGTCATCACGTTGAGATGACGATAGTTAATAACCTATGCGATGAACCATCCTTCTTATTTATATAAAGGGTCGGATCTGTCATGACCCGCACCCAATATGGGGGCACGAGTGCATGACAGCGCCCAGCCTACATCGTAGTATCGGCGAAAGAATATTGTCTATGTCTACTATACTAGCTAATAGTTTAAATGTCATAACCGATCAAGATAATCATCCCCAAACAGAGGACAGGTAATGATATGATCATACTCGGTCATAATCTATATGGTAAATAAATGGCACAATAAGAATGAAATAAAATCCAGAGAAAGTCTAACATTAAATAATATAAGTCCAGATAGTCTTCTCAAATACAAGTTTGAAAATAACAAACAGGCCAAGAGTCTATCTGGGGACAAATCCAAGACAAATCTAGCCTAACTGAGTTGTTAAATAAGTCTCCTAGGCTGGAGCTAGACCCTCCTGAATCAGAGTCTCTCGATCTACGCCTACCACGTCTTGTGGGCCGTAATAGGCAGGGCAACTGTCATCAGTGTCATCTAAAAAATATATCAAGTCAGGGCGAAGTACATTTCTAATAATAGTTCTAGTAATTGAAAAAGACAATGTAACAGTAGATAGAGAGAATATACAAGATAAATAACAAGTACAGGAATGTAGCAGGGCATGAGTAAACTTTAAGTAAGTATAAGAGCTAGTGAACAGGATATATCATGTACGATAGTCATGAAATAACTACCTATTGAGTAAGTACTAGCTTCAATATGTGATCGGCTTGGGAACTTGGATAGGAATATATGGCCTAGTTAATCATACGTACAGAATATGATTAACACTTATAGGGAAACATAACATGCATAGGAAGGGTATGATCACATATCTACACTATTACTCCCCGTCACGGACTGATACAATGGATCCAACCATGGTACGTTACGATACGGGATTCTCTGAGAAGATTACGAGCCTTTCCAGTAATCGATGTCTGTATAATGCACAAGAACAATAACAGGGCTTGCATAGGATATACCAAGACAGGAATAACATCTCATGACGGAATCCAGATAATACCAATCCGTATAACCAATGTGTTAGAAAATCAAGGATATCTACACTAAATACGAGAAACATTGAAGATATTATAAACGAAAAATAATAAGAGAATATACTCGTCTGAGATCCGGTATAGAATATCAACAGTATCCGATATAGTGCCTCGAAGATCTAAATATGAATATTAATGGTAATTCGAGTTTTGGAATCATAAACATCTATACAAGGTCAATTCTAGGTCTTCCAGTCATTTCTAGGTCAAATTAGGTCAACCGGGCTAACTCTAGGTCAAACTAGTCAAATATGGTCAACTAACTATTTCTAGGTTGTACTAACCTATATCCAAGTCATTTGGTCCTTACCTTGCTTATCTAGAGTAGACTAGCTAATTATGATACTAAAGTGGCCTATTTACCAAATATCTCTATATAGACATATATATAATCACTAGTTTTCCTTCATTTAATATTTTAATATTGATAACCTTCCTACGCTTTGGTATCCAATTCCCAAAAATGATACTACAAACCTCACTATTACCCTAGTGTTATTTTAATATAATACCCACACCTTGGTAATAACTAAACTCCTTACCCTTACCTTAGTATTCACTTAGTTACACCCTCAAGTATCCATGAATTATGTTGATACCAAACACACAACACACTAATCACCTTAACACATACTAACTGATAGCTAACTGTCATTCACACATATTTGGACACACACAACACACTGTAGGTAACACTCTCACAAATGAGCACTCATGTCCAAGCAGTGCAAGCCAAAGCTAGTGCAAGGCAGCACAAGGACATGCCATGCCAAGGCTAAGTCAAGGAAAACCCCTCCTCACACCTTCCTGCATGTGTGTGCAAGCACACTCACACCATCCTTCATAATCTACTGTCGCCTGCAGGGAGGCCCCCAAATATGTCTACTCTTGTGCACACTTGTGCACAGGTAAATGCCTCACCCCTCATCCTCTAAGCTATTGTCTATTCCTGTGTGAAAGCAGCACACTCATACTTAACAAACTCTCACAAGCACTCACTTGTGTGCAGGTCCTCCCATGTATTGTCTGCCACCAGTGCAGGAATCCTCTAGTGTCTACAAGCTCCCTAGTTGGTACTACTACCTTAACCTATCCTTATTACACTGCTATCTAGTTACTGCGAAACTGTAATCTAATCACTCCTAACATGTACATATTCCTACATACTATAGGGTCACACAATATAATATCTAACAGAAATTGACATACACATATACATACATAACCTACATGCCAACCTCCTACAGACCACACACACAGGGTTATATACATAACTCACATATACACCATGTAACCTCTCCACGGACCATGTAACCTCTCCACACATAAATGCATACCCAAAAACTCGATGCACTGGCCTGGTACCTGTGCACAGGCCAAAACTGTGCTGGTTAATCATTCTTACCCTCATATATATATATATATATATATATATATATATAATATATATATATATATATAATATATATATATATATTATTTGTATCAGTCATATATATATATATTTTTTTGAACCTTCCCAACTTTATTAATATCAAGGCACAAAATGCCGAAGCCTTTATAAGAGAGCGCAAAAGTAAGACAAAAAAGTAAGGAGCAAAAAGGCCATCTCCCGCTCAACTACGGAAGATCGGTCATGTGAGCAAGGATTGCCGAAAGCCCTCTTGGCCATGTCTGTAGTATCTGCTAACTTTGTGAGTCTATCAGAGAATTTTCCAGATCAGTTGATTGGACAAATATTCGTGGCCCTCGTATCTAAATTTGTCGCGGTTGTTCCATATGACCCATGTGATGGCAGCTACAACGATCTGGTGGCCGTTTGAGGCGTTACCCTAAGTGACAAGGAGATCGGTGAAGCTCCCACCTGCCTGGTTCTGTTTGCAATAATTGGAGAGCGCAGTCCATACCCGCGTAGCTGATTCTCCAAAGGAAAGATTGTGGTCTATAGTTTTGAACTGTCTTACCGTACAGTAGTGACATGCAGAAGCTAAGCTGAAGCCAATGGAATTGAGAGCGTAGTTAGTGGAGGGCTTCCTGTGGGATGCCCTCTAAATCAGAAAGGACCTTTTTTTGGGGATGCAAGACTGCCAGAAAGGACCAATAATGGGGGAAGGCACAGCAATGCCGCAAACAACACTTTTGGACGAAGCTAAGGAGAATGATTCATTTGCCAAAATGGACAACTGTAGCGAGTCAGGTTCCATCCTAATCTTCAGCCCGGCGTGGTGCAGGGCATCAGCAGGCTAATCCCTGATCTATTCTCGAACCCTTTTCCAGTTCCAGTCGCCTGCACTATCCCATAGATATTTAATCTTGCTGGAGGTAGGGGCCGTCGACTGCTGGGGAAGAAGGTCTTTCCCGGACCAACGTTCGAGGAATAGAAAAGATTTGCTCGATCCTAGCTGAAGACGGATCAGAGGCTCAGCGAGGCACCTACCGTGTAGGATACGACACCAAGATGCGAATGCTCTACAATTAAAGTCAGCGATGGACAGATGGATGTGCGTTTAATATCTGGCCTTCTTGAATCTAGCCCAGATGGTATGACTCACTCGAAGCTTCTACCACAACTTTATCGAGCAAGTATCAACAACATGTGACAGCCAGCAGAAACGAAGACCTCCCTCTGCGGTAGGTCTGGCCATGGTGTCCCAACAAGCCCAATGATGCTTGTCCTTTCCGTCGGAATGACCCCAGAGGAAGTTATCAAAGAGATTTTTGATGGAAGTGAGCACCTTTTTAGGGGGGAGCAAGTAGCTACGGTATATATGGGGATAGAGGAGAGCACGTGTTGAATCAAAATCATCTTTTCGCCAAACGATAAGGTCGAGTTGTGCCATCCCGCAAGTTTTTTCCTAATTTTTCCTACCAGAACTTCGAAGATGCCCGCGTTGGATCTGTTGTACACCAACGGGCACCCTAAGTAGAAGAAAGGTGGATACGCAACTGAGAAAGAAGTAATGTCGATAAGAGTAGAGGAGTGATCTTTTTTTTTTCGTGGTAGACATAGATGACACTCTTGTTGGGGTTGACGCGGTGACTAGTGCAATTGGCGTAACCCTGCAGAGTGTTGTGAACTACTTACACGAACCCGACATCACCGGATAAGAAGATGAGATTGTCGTCAGTATACGCCATGTAGATGATTATCTAGCAACGGCTAGTGGTGTGAAAATGCTAGAAATGAAGAGTTTCCACCATTTTGTTCAGATTTCTACTCAGTGCTTCCTCGGCTATGATAAAGATGGTAGAAGATAAGGGGTCTCCTTGTCTGACGCCGTGACTAGATTTGAAGAAACCTTCTGCTTGGCCGTTAATAACCGTGGAGAACTACGAATTACTGATCGATCTCCATACGACGTTGGTCCATGCTTCAGAGAACCCGAATGCCCTAAAAACCTAAATTGTGAATTGTCAGTCCAGCCTGTCGTAAGCCTTCTCCATGTCCAGCTTAATTGCAAATTTTCGTACCTAGCTGATAATTTCATGCATGTGATTATTTCTTATGCCATCAGGATGTTGTCTAAAATGTTCCGGCCATAAACAAAGCCACTATGCTCTTCAAAGATAATCTTGGGGAGGATCCCGGTCAAGCGATTGGTAATTATCTTTGAGATAATTTTGTTAGTGAAGGTGCACAAGCTTATAGGGCGGAAGCCTTTGATGGTCTCTGGGTTTTCCTACTTAGGGATGAGGATCAGGTTAGCACAGAAAATCAATCTGGGGTACCTGGCTCCTTGGAAGAAAGCAGTAGCCGCATCGTGAATATCCGACTTGATGATGTCCCAGCACGATCTGAAGAACACACCAGTAAAATTGACGGGTCCGGAGGCACTGTGCTCATTCAGAGCCCATACAGTATCTTTGACTTCAGGCTCGATAGGAAGGAGCTACAGCTGTGTATTATCTCTGTCATCAATTAGGAGAGGGATCACAACAAGGAATTCCTCATCCATTGTGATGGCTTCTTTGGTGAACAACTTGGAATAGAAATTGGAAGCAGCCAATTGGATATTTCGTTGATCTTTGATAATTTGTCCATTCTCATCCCCGATTTGGTGGAGGTTGGGTTGTTGTTTGCGTCCCTTGACACGGGAGTGGAAGTAACTAGAGTTTCTGTCTCCTTCACTGTCCTAGGACAACCTAGCTTTTGTTTTCCAGAAATCACCCTCAAGTTTTAAAAAAAAACACACACACACACACACACACACACACATACATATATATATATATATATATATATATATATCAGTCACATATCTGTTTTATTTATCAGTCACATATTTCTCTGAACCGCCCAACGACCTATCCGGGGCCTCGCATCGGGGGTTCCGCTGCCCGGTCAGCGGACAGGGGTCGAGGGGGAAGCACCCCACGTGGTGATATAGGGGCGAAGCCGTCGAAAGGTATTCAGATTTCCAGATCTGTTTATCTTTGGGCGAATGCCGTCAAGAAAAAAGACGTCTTCAAGTATGCTCAAATATCAGAAGAAATGCGTCATCAAAGGGCTCTTGGTTTTCCTATTTTATCAATGTATTTTTTTATATTTATTGAGTCTAGGAATACGATGTACACTGCGTCATACTAGCAAATAGGCTACCCAAGAAACTTTTTCAAAGTAACCTTTCATTTTAAAAATAGCCCACTTTCAAAAGCCCAAACTACTTCCTAATTGATCGACTTTTAAAAAATCCTAAAAACTAATTTGCAAAAACCCTAACAGAACACCAACAGAGTTCGGCTTGAGTTCGGCCCGAACTCGGCCAGAGTTCGATTAGTGCCCTTTGGATTTTGAACTTGGTCTTTCCGCTGTTACGGATGCAACAGCTATCTGTCGAGATTCTCTCAAAGAGTTCTGCTCAAATTCTGCCTGAATTCTGTCAGAATTCTGCCTTTTGAAGAACTATAAATAAAGAAAGATTTTGATCATTTTAACTTACTCATTCACCTCTCTTTTCTCTTCTCTTTAAGCCTAATATGTTCTTCTAAAGTATTTCGAGCTATTCATTTTCAAATCTAAAGCCAGTTACAATCCTTTAGTCGATTTTTCAGTGCGGTATGGTCTAGAAGTTTCTGATTAATTGTAATCAGAGGCTTAATTGAAGAAAGATACTTCACAATTGTATTTGGTCGAGTACTTCGAATCAAAGCTCACGTTGTAGAAGTTGCAAGAACTTTGGATGAAAACTTGTGGTATTTTCCAATAGTGGATTCAACTGGTAGCTAGAGTTCTTCTGACTGGACTAGTCCTCACAAGAGGAAAATCAGTATACATCGTTGTCTTTGCGTTTGCTTTCTGATCTCTGTCTTTACATTTATTTACTTGTGATAGATTAACTGTGATCTTGCTACTAACATTTTTAATTAGCTAATTTTCCTTGCCTACTCTATTCACCCCCTCTAGAGTATTACGCTTTACAATTCGTTCCTACAATTGGTATCAGAGCGGTTTCTCTTTATATTGGTATTGTTTGATCACACCAATTGATCCTACAATTGGTATCAGAGCGGGTACTCCTTATAGAGGTATTTTTGTTTATATTAATTGCTCCTACAATTGGTATCAGAACAGGTTATACAGGTAAAGTGAGGTAACACTGCTATTATTCTTATTTAATACAACTGTTACATAGATCACAATATCACATATGGAAAGTATGTACTTCACAACTGAAGAACAACCCACAATATGTAATTCCCCGCTCCGTACG
>JANAVB010025417.1:0-47037 GCA_029216955.1 Iris pallida
TATGTTTTATGTTTTACACGAGATACCTCTACTTTAAGATTAAAAGAAATTATAACACTAACTATTCATATTTTTAATTTTTTGTCTAAGGAGGATGATCAGTGTAATAGTTAAAAGTAAGATGCCTCATGTTATAAACTTAAAACTTAGGAATATCTAGTGTAAATACTCTATATTTTTTTTTTTTTTGTTAGTTACTATGTTTTGCTACCATTATAATTATATGTATTTTTTTCAATTCACATTTATTTTCATATATAGATTTGTCTATCCAACACATTAGTTTGGAAAATCCAGTAACTAGTTCTCTGCTAGGACTTATTTGTTCTTTTTTCCTTTTGCTTAACGTCCCACATTTCTCAACTACCGAAAGTTGACGAACTTGGTAACCGTTAAGTCATTACTGCCAAGAAACGGTCAATTCAGTTAATATTTTTTTTAATCTGTCATCATTATATTGCTTATAATTTTTTAATTATTTTTTTGGAAAAATTTGAGTGGCACCCACTTTTTTTACGCTTAATTAAGGTGCACCCCACAAGTTTACATAAATGTATGACACCCCCCACTTTTGACGGTTTCCGTCCAAAACGAACTTTTTGGACGAAAATACCCCTATCTGTTGTCCTCTTCCCCGCGTCAACTATCCGGCTCCCCCGCCGTGCTCGCCCCCCCCCCTCCACGACGTCGCCGCATCCCCCTCCCTGACCTCGCCGCACCCCCCGACCATCACCACCACCACCACCCCACCATCATCACCATCATCATTATCATCATCACCACCAACACCCTCTTCCCCTGACCGACGGAAATTCTACAACTACAACGGTCGAGCCATCCCCCGGCGTCTCAAGGCGATTCTCCGGCTCCCCAAATTGTCCGCCGCCGCCGCCGGTTGCCGAGCCAGATCGGAGGAGGTGGACTCCGGTCGCCTGTCGGCACGGTCTTCGTCTCGGAACGAGGCGGCCTCGAGACGCTCCACGTGGCCCTCCGCCGCTTCGACGACGAGGTCCAGGTGTTCAGCTATGCCGATCTGTTCCCGGCCGAGACGTCGGCGTTCAGGGGCGTCCGAATGGAAGACAGCGGCTGCTTCGCGCCGATCTCACAGTAATCAAATTTAATTCCTTCCTCAGTAACTATTAATTCTCATTCACAATCTTCTTTATTTCTAGAATTACTCAGTGGAATAGGCTTACCATGTGGCTTAATAGGACACCCTCCCGCAGCAGCATTGGAGGCTAGGGGGCGGAGTGGGAGGGGAGGGGGAGGGGGAGGGGGGGGGGGGGGGGGTGGGGCGGAGGGGAGTGGTGGGGGGGGGAGGGGTCGGTGGTGGTGATGATGGTTTTGGTGGTGGTGGTGGTGATGGCCGCGCGGGGGGGGGGGGGGGGGGGGGGTGTGCGAGGTCAGGAAGGGTGGGGGTGCGGCGACGCCGTGGAGGGGGGTCGAGCACGGCGGAGGGCAGCCACGTGTGACGGGGAGGGGGCACACACAAAAGAAGACGAGGGCATTTTCGTCCAAAAAAATTGGTCAACGGGGTTGACCGTTCGTTTTGGATGGAAACCGTCAAAAGTGGGGGTTGTCATACATTTATGTAAACTTGTGGGTGCACCTTAAATAAGCATAAAAAAAATGGGGTGCCACTCAAATTTTTCCTTGTTTTTTAATGTCAGACAATATGTACGAAACTTAGTGTACACTGTATTGAATGTCTGTTAGGTTCATTGTTTATAATTTTTTTAATTTGAACTGACGGAAAACAAAAGCTAATATATATGTTTCTTGTTCATCCTAATATATTATTATTTATGTATTATACTTAGATATTAAGAAATAAAAGTTTGGATGGTGGAATTTTAGTCAATCTGGCAAACAGTTTAGACTGTTTAGTGTCTAAACAGTAACATTTTGGTAAAGCATAATTTAAAATTTATATGTAAAGTGCATGTTTAAAAAGATCGGTTCGAACTGAACCGATTAGAGTGACGATTTGGTCCGACCAGTTGAAGTGTTGAACTAATTGAGTATAGATGAACCATTATAAGCTGTATGAATCCTTTTGAACATCCGAATTGTTGTTCAAACCGGTCACGTATCGAGGACGGAGGAACGTACACCAGTTCGATGAAACGACTAATTCAACAATTATTATTTTTAGAAAAAGCCCAATAAAGAAGAAGAAGAAGCAACTATTATATATCTCTAGTCCAAATTCATGTCAGCAGGACTGTAGCTGAGCACGTATAAGCTGTGCAAGCAAAATATGGTCCCAAAATTGGAAGTCCAAAATTTTTAACCTACATGTATCTTTATTTTTTATTTTTCTTTTTTATACTGATAGAGAAAAGGATGAAAAGATTACACCGAAATAGATGGCAAGCAACAAGCTGCATCGTAAGTCCTTTTTGGATGGCAAAACCAATCATCTTATATATATATATATATATATATATATATATATATATATATATATATATATATATATTACTAATGTAAAATCTTCAATTTATATTCCACGGTGCGGTTGCCAAAGGGCAAGAAGGCTTGAAGAATCGATGGGTGTTCAGAGTGAAGCAGACGGAAGATGCTACTCGCCCTCGATATAAAGCGAGGCTGGTAGTCAAATGCTACGGTCAGCGAAAAGGCATGGATTATGATGAGATCTTTTCGCCTGTCGTCAAGCATTCGTCTATTCGGTGGTGCTAGCATTAGCAGCCAGTCTCGACCTGGAGGTCGAGCAGATGGACGTGAAGACGGCATTCCTCCACGGTGATCTTGAGGAGGAGTTGTACATGGAGCAGCCAGAGGGATTCTGTGAGAAGGGCAAGTCACATTTGGTCTGCCGGTTGAGGAAGAGCTTGTATGGTCTGAAGCAGGCTCCGAGGCAGTGGTACAGGAAGTTCAAGTCGTTTATGGGGGAGCATGCCTATGCACGGACGACGTCGGACCATTGTGCATTTGTGAGGTATTTTGCCGATGATGATTTTATCATTTTATTGCTCTATGTAGATGATATGCTATTAGTGGGTCGGAATGCCACTAGGATAGCGGAGCTGAAGCGCCAACTGGGCGCGGCCTTCTCTATGAAGGATTTGGACGCATCGAAGACTATTCTTGGGATGGAGATCAACCGAGAGAGAGAGTCCAAGCTGCTACACTTGTCCCAAAAGTACATTCACCGGATACTTCAGCGTTTCAGTATGGACGGGTCGAAAAAAGTGAGTTACCCCCTTGCGGCCCACTTTAAGTTCACTGAGGAGCAGTGTCCATCTACCGAGGACGAAAAGAAAGATATGGAGCGGGTTCCATATGCTTGCTGTGGGGCCTTATGTATGCTATGGTGTGTACGAGGCCAGATATTGCTCATGTAGTTTGTACGGTTAGCAGGTATCTTTCAAATCCTGGAAGGGTACATTGGAGTGCGGTCAAGTCGATTCTACGATATCTTCAGGGCACTGCTGATTGGAGACTTTCCTTTGGTGGTGACGAGCCGAAGCTGGTTGGGTATACTGACACTGATATGGCTGGAGATGTAGACACGAGGCGATCGACTTCGGACTACGTGATGATGTTTGCGGGAGGAGCGGTGTCATGGCAGTCGC
Source organism: Iris pallida (assembly GCA_029216955.1). NCBI lineage: Eukaryota > Viridiplantae > Streptophyta > Magnoliopsida > Asparagales > Iridaceae > Iris > Iris pallida. Next base: position 3,600 of record JANAVB010025417.1, read on the forward strand.
GGTTGCAGAAGTGTGTTGCCTTGTCAACGACGGAGACGGAATACATTGCAGCGACGGAGGCTTACAAGGAGCTGTGTGGATGAAGAAGCTGTTACAGGAAATAGAGCTGAAACAAGAGCAGTATACTTTGCTTTACGACAGTCAGAGTGCTATCCATCTTGTGAAGAATCAGACGTTTCATAGCCGGTCCAAACACATCGAGACTCGGTATCATTGGATACGGGATGTGGTTGAGAAGAAGGACGCGGCGCTTGAGAAGGTTCATACAGATGACAACGGAGCTGATATGTTCACGAAGATTCTACCAAGGGAGAAGTTTGAGTACTGCAGGCAGATCGTCGGGATGACGACATCCTCCCCATAGTTGTGAAGGGGGATTTGTTGGAGTGGGTGGGGTTCCCAACCTATTTGGAGAAGACCACGGAGTGCGACGAGCGCCGTTCGTGTGTCGAAGAAGCTCGGGGAGGAAGCGGGGCTGCTCAAGGAGCTGCTAGGAGGGGGGCAAAGTTCGGGCCGAACTCTGCCCCAGGCAGAGTTCTAGCCGAACTCTGCCTCCCCATTCCAGAATTGGGTCGGCCAGTGCTGTTTGCCCGACACAGAGTTCTGGCCGAACTCTGTGTCGTCGGGGGCTGAAGCGGATTTTAGGGTGACTATTCACCACTGGATCTAATCCAACGGTCCAGATTGGTTGCGAGATTGGGGAGTTAAGTTGGGATTTTCCAACCCTAATTTATAACGCAACGTAACACAACACAAGTTTGAGAGAGGAAGGAGGCAAGAGTTCCATTGCAACTTCGGAGAAGAAGACGGAGGATTGAAGGTCGCTATTCGAAGGAGATCGTGTTCGGGTAATCTCTACTCGTCGTTCTCGCTCTTCGTAGCCTTGTAATCATTGTTCTTATTTCTGAGTGTTGTGGGGATCTGATTTGGATCGGGAGGAGTTTGTAGAGGGTGTAATTCTCTATTCTATTAGTGGAGGCTTCTCAGGATTGGACTCCGATCGTCCCGTGATTTTTTCTGCAAGGGTTTTCCACGTCAAAAATTCTCTGTGTCTGCGTGGATTATTTTGTGTGGTTGTTTTTGGGTTCGTGCATTGTATTGCTCGGTCCTCTCGCAGGTACTCTCGGTTTGGGGAAAGGTTTCCGCGTTTCTTTCCCAACAGAGTGGTATCAAAGCCAGGTTCAAAGGGTGTCAGGAGTTGACAGAGAAACCAGAGAGGAGAGATGGACGCAAAGCCGGTGCGCATGGTAAACCTGAACGGCACCAATTATCACTATTGGCGGAGCAAGATGAAAGATTTGATATTTGTCAAGAAGCTGCATCTACCCGTATTTGCATCCGAGAAGCCCAGTGATAAATCCGAGGAGGACTGGACATTCGAGCATATACAGGTGTGTGGGTACATACGGCAGTTTGTTGATGAGAACGTGTACAACCACGTTGCCAATATTGAGCATGCGAAGACGTATGGGATAAGCTGGAGTCTCTGTATGCGAAGAAGATCGGGGTAAACAAGTTGTTCTTGATCCGGACGATGATGGGTCTGCGGTACAAAGACGGGGCGTCTATTTTGGATCACTTGAGTGAGTTCCAGGGCGTGGTTGACCAGCTATCTTCTATGGGAGTCAAGTTCGACGACGAGGTTCAGGGACTATGGCTGCTGTGTACATTGCCAGACTCGTGGGAGACCGTACGAGTATCTATGATCGCTTTTGCTCCAGAAGGCGTGGTTAGTCTGGAGTTTGCTAAGAGCGGGGTGTTGAATGAAGAGATGTGAAGACGTTCTCAGGGCACTTCATCCACATCCCATCACTCAGAGGCACTTGTTTCAGAGAGCCGCGGAAGGGGCAAAAGCAGGGGTCCAGGTGGTGGCAGAGATAAGAGCAGGAGGAAGTCCAAGGGTCGTTACGAGGACTCGAAGTGTTACCATTGTGGCAAGAAGGGCCACATCAAGCGGAACTGTTTCGCTTGGAAGAGGGAGAAGATGGGCGACAAGGGGAAGCAAGAAGAGACACTACAGCGGCGGCCTCGACGCATGGAGGCGATGTGATCATTGTAGGTGATGAGGTCATTATAAACCTCGCCTGCGATGACAATTCTTGGCTGGTGGACTCTGTCACGCCCCGATCCCGAAGGATCGAAAACTAGCCACTGGGCGTGATGCCGTACAAGTCTAGATTGCACTTGTACAAGGCAAAACTATTACAGTTTCTGGTAATTCTCAGAAAATATCGACAACACAGCAAAACCAAGCAGATAAATTGAAGTCACACAAGATATAAAAAAATGTATCTCTTTATTGATAATCATAATGGATTACAAGACTTGCAGCGGAATACAGAGTTTACAATTGATTACAAGACTCTTTGAATAGCTAACTGAATGTATACACTTGCCCTTTAGGCTACAAATGAATATACAGACTTCTTTACAATGACTTGCCAATTTGGCTACAATCTCACTGGTGCATCTGAATTTCACTGTTCCATACATTATGTCCCGTATAGCAGAAGACATCGTCTTGAAAGAGGAGCTTCTGCACACCCATCCGATTCATCGATGCCAAGCACTGATTCACAGGATTTCCTCCAAGCAAACACCTGTAATATTGCCCACAACGTGGGTCAGTACATCATCAATGTACTGGCGAGCGGTGCTGGCCCAACTCACCTAAGAAGACAACACTAAGTAATCATGTTATAGAACATTATTAACAGTGGTCTTTCTCGTTGCCTTAGGGTCAATTTCATGTTATAGTCGACAAGAAGTAAAGCATGCAAATCTCATAGCCAACATAATTTAAAGCATGCAGTTATCACCCTTTGATGATTCTTACCCACGGTCGTATAGCCATCCCTGTACATTTATAATACTTACTCTGCCTGCACAAGACATTGTTAGGAACAATATCATGATTCAATATAATATCACCATTCGGGTGATTCTTACCAACAGCCGACATCCTTCCCTGTATTTGAGTAATAACTTACTCTGCCTGCATAAGACATCATTAGCACCTGACCTATCTATATGAAGGTCACTGGCGACATGCCATCTTGGATCATCTTCTGGTGAACGGCTAACTCCAAATGGGGTGCGAATCCATGGGAGGTTTCCGAAACACCGTGCTACTACTTCAGCACCATGGGATTTCAGCGTCCTTTCAGTGGGCGGTAGCAAGCCCCCACTGCAAGTCCTGCAATTCCGATGTCAGTACATCGACACCATCCTTGTTCCCCCTAGGAGAACGGGTTCCATGGCCTAGGAATACCGTTCGAGGAACGAAACCTTGTCGACAAGTTGTCCATGACCATGCAACTATATGCAACTTACCTAAGAAGAAAACTATAATGCATGATAAGGAAAACTAAGCAAAACCATCATTCTCATTCATATTGCCATCTAGCCATCCTGCCTTGAGTCAACGCTCATATTATCATCTGCTCATCCAGGGTCTTAGTGAAACCAACATTCTACATCGGCACAGGATAATAGAATGTTGTTTTTCAATCTCTTTGCCACATCTTTGATATCATACCTCTTTCCAACCAACTCAATGTACTTACCCCCAGTTTCTGGGACTTAGCATCTGTTTAGCATACATTCATTCGGACATAATTCAAGCATACTCACTGTCCAGTTCTTGGGTCTTAATATCTGTATTACCAATTATTCATCAAGCCAAAGCTCGATATACTCACTGTCCAAGTATTTGGGACTTTACCTTCACCTGTCATGTAATTCATCGCAACAGCGTACAAGCATACAATTCAATTAGCCACAACAGTTTACGTTCATGTGATTATTATCTTTCATTATCTTTCCAAATTTTATGCAAGGTGTTATTGAGCAATTCAATAAGAAACATAGCATACTATCCTTATTTTAAGCGTAAAGCTAAAGGATCTTTGAAGGGTTCAATACTACTCACATTCATAGGACGATTCCCGCCACGATCGCATAGCCTTTCCAAGCGATCCTTCGCATATTCCCAAGTCCAACAAGGCTTCATCGAACCAACCATCCATCATAAGGCATCTTGCGGGTCGGGGCACTACAATATATACCACCCAGAAAAAGTTTCGTCCTCGAAACTTAAAACAAAACTCATCCCCAAAACTTCAACCGTCTTTTCATGAAACTTCTCAACAATCAACTTGCACCATCTAATATTTCTCCGCAATCTCTCGATTGATTTCAAGTAATGTACCGTCTCGTTACAGCATCCCAATTGATTCAACATAGTTTACTATCTTTGATCTTTCCTCCGACACTCGTGCAAATCCTTTGTAGCACCCAGTTTCCCAAATGAGGGTAATTTTAAAATTTTGTGTTTATAATTATTTTAATAATGATATTTAATTTATGATATAATTTTTGGTAATTTTAAATTATTTTAAAATTATTTAAATCAATGACTTGTGGTTTTGACGTTTTGCTAGTGAAACCCTAGAGACTGTTTGACCTAGAGCCTAACCATGTGATTATGATATTTTAATATCATTTTTGGCCTAAGAATATTTTTTGTATTTGATCTCTTTGAATTATTTTGATATTATTTTATTATTTATGATATTGTTTTGGGGTTATTTGAGTCGGGTTCGAATTTCAACTCAATCCGACTTGAAACGGGGACCCGGGGGTAGTTTGACTCTAGTGGGACCCAAATAATGTGTTAGGCATGGCCCACATGATATTAATTTTAGTCCACATGATAGAAATATTTTAGTTAGAGGTTAGACTAATTATTATGGATAAGGTTAGTGTGATTAGAGACTTTAGAATAACTAATTTAGCCCCAACCAATTAGCCCTTTCCTAATACTCATAGAATAGGTTAGTAGGGGCTTTTGGACTTTTTCTAATAGGACAAAACTACCTTTATGGCCAGCCACAATAAGGATAGGGTTGAGCCTCCCATTTGTCATTATCCATCTATTTTTCTCTCTCTTGTTCTTTTCCAAATTCCTAGAGAGCAATCCCTAGCAATTTCTCCACCAAATTCTTCTATTTCACCACCAAATCTCTTCTTTCCTTCTCCATTCTAGCCAAGGAGGAAGCTACCCAATTTTGGGAGGATTCGGAGCTCGTTCGTGTCCTTTTGGAATATCTACGTGTCGGTGTCGCTCCGGGAAGGCTTTTCTTCGATTCGATCTACCGGGAGGTATAAATCTCTCTCCTTTTCATTTTCTCATGCATATAGGTCTATTTTGAACCCATAGGAATGACCCCATGGTTGTATCTCTATTTGTGTCTATTTGTGTCCATTTGGAGGTCATAGGAGTGTCCTTTGTGTTGTGGATGTGTTCATGTTACATATATAGATTTTTATATATATATATATATATATTGTAATGAGAGTGTATCTATATTTATATATGTAATAAATGGTTCGATGATTATATAATCAAGTTTATGAGTGTGGTTCCTCATATTATTATTGCTATTATTGTGTGGATAATTAGGATATATATTGTGTATTCTTTTGGCTCAAACTATCTAAATCTGCCATGATTTTTATTCACGTTTTTAATTTCAGCCCTAACTTAGAAATATCATAACTTCTAGCTCAAAGCTCGGTTTAATCTCCCATTTTTTAAAGAAGCGTATTGAAGTTAGATTTCCAAAAACATATATTAATAGGCCTAATTCTTTCTGTAACTTTCTGGAGAATTATTTGAGTGTCAGCTGTACGAAAGACAAACGCGTTCTCGGTGTTTTCGCGATTCCGGGAGTTTCCGGAAACGAAAACCCGATCCGTTTGAAGTTTCGGAAAGCTAACACATAGATCTATAACATACTTTAGTCCTAGATTTTAATTCATGCTGAGATGGTACAGTATTGATTATTAGTAGGAGTTACTATTCGGTATATGCATTTTGTGCACCCTTGTGTGTATATGTTCTATTTGATTTTAACCCATGTTAATGTATACATTATGTAATTAAATAGAGAATGCAAGCATGAGTAAATATTTAAATAAATGATGTATGAGGTGTAAGTATCCTATCTAATGTAAGCATGTATAAGTATGGCTTGTAATGAATATGTAGTTTCCATAGTATGTATGGTGCATATAGTGGTACAAGAGAATAAATGAATGAATGAATGCAAGTATGAATGTAATATATAATAGATGTAATGTATGCATGCTATACAAGTTAATGAGATATAATGTTCTATGTTAACACAAATCCTATATTACCTCATGTACCCCCTTACACTATGTTGACACTATCACACTTGACACATTGTTCACTTACACTTTGACACTCTTTGATATGTATACACTATGTATGCCCATTTAACCCTCACTTGCCCCTTTGCCATGTTCACATACACACACATAGCCTCTTAAATAAGTATTTATGAATATAGTTAACTTAGCTATGTATGTATATTATATATGTTAGCATATTGTGTTGTAATATATAAGTTTATATAACCATTTGAAATGCCATGATTATAGACCTAATGTTGAATACCAATATGCATGTGTATATATGTGTAGACATATATAGCTTAAGTAATAGATTACCTAGTGTATATCCAATGTGAATTCTTGCCTTGCCTATTTGAGTATTGAATAATTATATGCTATATAGAGTTGGGTGTATGTTGGCTTGTATAGCCTTGTATTGATGTGTGCTTGCTAGGATAGTCTTGGTTAGGCCTAGTAAGACTTGCTGGGTTAGGACATGACCTAGTTTGACTAGTGCAGTTGACCAGAGTTGACCAAGGGTTGACTTTGGCCTAGTTTGACCTAGATTCATGTAGAATGCATTGTAGTGCTTTATATTACCCTTCTGGACATGTTGTGACTTATGTTGTTCTAATTAGGAGTCAGACACCTCTCCTCGAACAGTATCTTTACCTTGGACATTCAGATATCAGGCGAGTACATTCTCTGATCTTTTCATACTTACCTGAATTATTTTCTTGCTCTAGATTACTCTACTTGATGCTGACACGTATCTTCATGGATTAGTACTATATGGATCCTTTCCTGAGATGTTATCCCTCTACGGGTGCATCGGGTATTTCATGTTCATGTACTTTATCATGTACATTAGGTACTCCTTGTACTCGTACTAGTTCATGTATTTACATGTTCTCATGTGCTTTCATGTGTTATCATGTGCCTTCAGTGCTATCATGTGCTTTCATGTGCTATCACGTGCTTTCATGTGCTTATCATGTGCCTCATGTACTACTCATTACATGAGTTCACATATCTTTGCTGTATTCATGTGCTTATAACATAACTTGAACGGATCCTTGTGTATTGATTGGGGCGGGGTGAGTAGAATTGGTTATGTGATCACTATCCCCAGTAGCTGTATTCATGTGCCTCCTTATTTGTATTCATGTGCCCCCAAGCCGTTATATAACCATTGTGCTCTAAATCACGTAGCCACTTACAGTCTCTACTATCATGTATTTACTTTCAGTTACAAAATCTCCTGTTTACTCGTACTTCCTATTCAGCACTTCATGTATTTTACTCTATTGCATGATTTATACTCCTAACCTGCTATGAACTGTTTGAGAGATATGTGCTCGTTCCCGTCCTGACTGGACCTGTTGAAAATTTACAGATAGCTTGGAGGTTGCCTGCTAGCCTAGAGGAGACACAGTAGAGGTTGTATAGATAGCTAGGGTTTTGCTTATAGTTTATTTTCAGTTGTCTTGAGTTGTATTTATGGATTTAATGTATTTGAGCTTTGAGATATATTTCTGGATTTGTGTATCTTAGACACTTAGATTTCTCTCTGTTGTACCTCTTTTGGATTTCATGTTTTATCTATCCTTATCATGCTCTACCTTAGATGTGATTGAGTCTGTATCTGCTATGTTACCCCCATTCGGGGAGTATAAACTGTTTAGTCTTATACTATTAGATGCATTGAGACCTAGGACAGCGTTTTACCGTCGACACTGCGGCGTAGGCTGGGCGTTGTTATGTTCTCGTGCCCTAACTCTAGGGTGCTGGTTGTGACACGTTTTTAGTGGTAGCCCATGCAGGTCGAGATTCGCATTAGTACGATTTCGTAGTAGCGCAACGACTTAGTTGTACTACTACGAGCCTGCTATAGGATATATAAATTAAGATGTTAGAATGAGAGGATACTCAATCACTGTTAGGATTCCTTGAGAGATTCCTGGGATGACCCTTGAGAATCTCATTTTGAATTTCGATTTAAACTCCTTTTCCTTGTTTTGATTCACCTTTTTTCTTGATTTGAATTTGATTTTGTGGATTCATTGTAGAACTTTGAATCCTGGTATTAGTTGATGATTTTGATAAAATTTTATAGTTGTTGATTTAATTTTGTATTTAGATTAATATTTTTAAATCCAAGGTACTCAATCAAACTTAGGATTCTTTGAGAGATTTCTGGAACGACCCCTGAGAAACTCATTTTGAACTTCAATTGGAATTCCTTTTTCTCTTGTTTGAATTCACCCTCATTCCTTGCTATTCAATTTAAGCTTGATGGGTTCCTCTCGTTTGAACCGATGAGAAGGAACATATCTTCATTATTCTTTCTCGCCATTATTCCCTTGCATTCTTATTTACCTCTTATCTTAAACTCTGTCTCATTATATTAATTACCCATATCTTGTCGTCCCTACCAGATGTACTTCGAAACCCTTGAATCTTTGTATCTTTTGCATGGGGAAGGCTAAGGAAGTGACGTAAATTATGTAGCTCAGAGAAGACGTAACTGGTTATTTTATGATGATCTAAAGGAAATCAAATGTGGAGTGTTCCATATGGAAACTTGAGATAGAAATGTGGTAAAGGTCTCGAATAGAATAAAGAGATGTATACTGCCAATCTGGAAACAATTACATTTAGAGAAATTTTGGGGTTATGAGATAGTTTATAGGTGTATTCAAAACTAATGAGGATATCAGAGGTCAACCTAGTTTTGAGAACTTAGAAAATCTTGGTTATTGATTCTGGGGAAAACTTTTACTCTGAGGCTATGTAGAAGGTTAGTAATGGAAAAGAGAAGTTAATTATGTTTAATAAGGATATTAAACAAGATGTTGTGAGGAAATGACTAGGGATAGAGAGAGCACAAAGTTATGGAAGTTTAGAGATTGTTGTAAAATATTTTTAGGAGAATAATATTCAAGGGTGTATGTCAAAGAAAATACGGAAGTTGATTTTATGATGAAAGATAAGTTTTGTAAGGCCTAGAGTTTTAAATTAATAATACGAGAAGAACAATTTGAACAAGTTTAAGGAATTCGTAAACGGGATTTAGAGATTTTGGGTCAAATTTAAGACAAGGTGAAAGAACTTGAAAATTTAAATAAATAGTTAATGTTGATTCCTAAATGTGAGGGTTGTGCTTCAAGAGTGATGTTTGGAAATTGGGAATTGCCTACGGTAGTCATGGTAAGGGTTTAAGTAAAGGTTAAATTTTCATATGGAGACTGGTGAGGTAAAGATATGATTGGCAAGTTATGACCAGAACTTAAGAGTATCAGAAGAAGATGACTAACTCGATCTTCATTATTTTTTGTGCGTTAATTACCACCTCTTGAACTCCCACTTTCTAATTGAGATCCTTTGACGTTCCTCATCGTGACTTTGATATTCGGAATGTAATACTAGCTGTTACCCTCCAACAAATCTTATATGCAAGACCTAGACGAGCTCACCTTCGTGTAGGTATATCATGTCCCACTAAAACCCGTCTTCTTGTACTCTATTTTCTTGATATAATTTTCTGGTCAACTGGCTAAACTATAACCTCTACCATTATACTAAATTTCTTCTTATTTCAATTAGAAATCCAGCCTTGACTCTATTCTTTCGACCCGACATGTGATGGTGTTCTGCTTGTTTCCTTAGATGCTTAACCTTGTACCTTATCTGATTACTTGACCCGTTGGTTAAGAAACTTGGACTATGTAATTCCTTTCATCATTACCACCCTTATATCTTGTGCTGCTAAATTAGCCTTAGTTTTGCAAGCTTATCTATTTTCGAGCTTGGTCATGACATATTTTATTGGGTGGCCACCCACTAATATATTGTCTAATCAGAACCGGTACATGATGGTCTGATCAACCTATTGCACTTTGGTTTGCTTTTTCATGTATCAATCTACGAGAATGGAGACATAGTTAAACTTGACCCTAGAGTCTCATTCGCGACAGCCTTGACAATTCTCCTTGAAATCTTTTCATCGCCTATGAACCTCGTATTCGTACTCAGTCAAATTAAATTTAATCATGACCTGAACCTCCATCATTGGATGCTCATGCTCATACTTTGATTTTATTGATTTTCCTTCTTGCCCAAATCTCGTTTTATCCCGAAATTGATCAACTTAGATCGTGTCAAGACAAAAATCTATTTATGATTTGTTGTGCCTAAATTTTTAATTTTTGCCATTTTATGGAATAGTAACCTTTTAATAATTTCTTAGTTGCTTGTTAATGACCAATTTTTATAGGATGGTAGACAGCCCTACAACCTTGATGATTGTTTTCCCTTACCTTCCCAATTAGGACACCCTAGATTGTTTGTGTGTTGATACCATAGTACTGTTTTAACCTAGAATGACCAGTGCACCTAGGTGAGACTTCTAACTGCTACGGTATGCCCTGACCTTGTATACTATTCCTTCAAATTGCATGATTTAGATAAAAAAAATTTAGACCTTGATTGTTGGGAAATAGGGACGTCACCCCATTAGTATCAGTTGTAGATATATAGGTTAGTCCTTGATGTGGGGATGTGTGTAATGCCCCGCTCCGCACGGCGTATTACGCTGAAGCGTTGACTCAACGAGTCGCGCTGACGCAAAGGAAATGTATCGATGCAAAACGATACGAGAGTTAAGTTGTCCCGAGCAATGCATCAAACTAAGTTGATGCGAAGAGTTGCCTTGTCCCGAAAGAATGCATCGAGTTGAATCGATGCGAAGCGCCGCGTTGCCCCGAAGGATGAGTGCGTTGAATCGGCTCGAAGATTCTAAGAAATTGAATCGACCAAGGCGCAAGTCCGAATCGTTGAAGTATTGATTTAGTTGGTTTCGTGTGCAGGTTATACTTTGACGAAAAAATATTAGAGGTCGATCTTTTGTAATATTTAGTAAGGGGTCCGCGAAATCAAATCGTCGCCTTGCGACGGGCCGGACTTGGGCACGCTAAGGCAAATCGGACGTATAACTCAATGAAGCACGAAGTGCTCGAATGGCTAAGTCAGGAGAGTGGCCGTGCAACAAAGTTATGAAATCGAGCCGCATCGGCTCGGCGAAACGACGAAGGCCTATCGACTCAAGGTGGGAGGATTGACTTCTTTTTACTCCTTCATTCGATAAGTCAAATATATCATTGTATGCTAAAGTTAACCTATCGACGCCACGGGCGTGGCCGATCGGAGATAAATTATAGTGTGAGTCGAACACTAAGTTAGAACAATTGAAATGAAACGTGCATCAATATGCACGAGTCGCTATGGAACATTGGAATCGCTAAGGCGAGCGCCTCGGTGCGCAAGCCGTAAGAACCTGGGATAACTGTAATCGGCGAGTGCCTCAATGCACGAACCATACCGTGCCTTTGATGCACGAGTTAGACGGCTAGAACATTGAAAGACAATAGGCGAGCGCCCTAGCGCGCAAGCTCCGAACATTGAATGCTAAGTTATAGAACATGGGGATACGGTCGAAACGTGCCTACGTGCACGGGATAATAAAAGATGGCTTCGTTGCGAGAGAATACAGTTGCGATATGAATGTGGCAGAACTGTCGGATATGACATGTTGCCTCGAAAGGTGTTCGAGACCTTTGGGTCGTTCGGTTGACGAGCATTGAGTTAAGGTACGATGCCATTGAATCATCGAAACGAAGTGCGAAACGAAAGAACATAGAAAGCTAATGGAAGAAATGTGAGACGATAAGTCTGATGTCTCGGACTCAAGACTATGTTTAGTTGTTTGAATTTAACTGTTGAATGATAGGGCGTTGTATGGTCGATTGGAATGGGCTCGAGATTAATGTGATAATAACTCGTGCACGAGTATCCCCCCAAACGGTTAAATGCCGGAGGTCCCCGGAACCGATTTGGCCGCGGAGGGATGATAATCTTTGTAGGCGCACATCCTTAAACAAGATGGGAGAAGCCGCAAATGATGGCATATAGCGGGAACGTTTCGGTTGTTTGGGATGTGACCCAACCCGTGAAACGCCGGGCAGCCCAACCAAATAGTGAGAAAATAAGGAGAGAAAAGAAAGGAACTCCTTTAGTCCATTCCGGCGCGGATACGCCAACGGCCCTCATATAGTTAAGGAACGATGGATTGAAAGTGTAGGCGCATATGCGTCCCGCATAGAGATCCTGCTTAGAGATGCACAATAACATGACAGGGAAGGATTACGGCGTATTCACCTTGCGTCGGTGCAAGGGCGAGTGCTTCGACTTGGTAAGTCGCGCCACGAATCAAACACAAGATTGCTTGTTTGGTTGCCTATTCAATTCGATAACATGCTGCTATGATAACATGATTTACGCTTTCGAATATGCCATGAAATTGACCCTAAGGAGAACATAGCAAGATCATAAGCTAAGTTGCATGATTCAACATAAAGATTAAAATGTCGGTTTGGAAAGATGATCTTTGCTTCAGTACATGCGAGGACGAACGTACAGATCCCCCACCAGCTTCATGCAGGGTGCAGGGAATGGATTGCTCACGGCGAGGCGTTGAACGTGTTAAGGCTTGGAATGCCGAAGCGCATTGAAGCGTGCTATCGCATTGACGCTCGGACTACGCAGCTGGATTGATGCAGCCGAGATATAGAAAGCATGATGTATGGAACGGTGAAATCCTTTGTGGGCAAGAGAGAATCTGAGTGTTGTAGCCAATCTGGCATATATTGTTAGGTTATTGAAAGCCATTGTAATCTCAGTTTCAGATATCAATAAAGAGAATTGTTTCGTATACTCTGTTTCCTTTCGTTGTTAATATCGAATCAAAAGATAACCATTTGAGAACTTGTCATCTTGTCTTGCATGAGCACAACTCCAGGCTCGTGCGGCATCACGCCTCCTACAAGGACGATGATTCGGGTGATTCCGGGTCGGGGCGTGACAAATTGGTATCAGAGCTCTAGGCTCAATTTCCTCTGGACGCTCGCTTCATTACAATTCGAAAAGTTGCCCACCACCACTTGATATCACTCTTGACTCTACTCGATGCCGCACTGGATGTTCCATACAATAAGTCTAATACAAATCATGAAATTTTGCCGCTTGTGTTTTGGAAATTTTATGATGTTTGCTAAGAATGCCGCGAAGGGTATATTGCATTAAATGCAAACGAGCCGTAAAAATGTTAGTTGCTGCAAGCGCAACAAATTGTGAAATACGATTTGAGATATTGTCGCAATGTAACATGTTGAATGAGAAATAAAATAATGCACGAAGTGCAACGAGTAATGGTGATTATGCGTTAAAATGAAAGTGAGAAGTGATAGGCCAATACCGAATGTGTTAAAACGGATTGTGCATTGACTTGGAAAGTCGAGAGTAATTCGTTGCATGTGGTGCGGTAAATGTCGAAAATGGTCGTTGCACGATGTGCAACGCATATTGAAAGTAAAAATTATTGCACGTGGTGCAACGCATATCAAATTAATCATTGCACGAAGTGCAAAGGAAGTTGGAAATAAATCGTTGTACAAAGTGAAATGAAAATGTCGGAAATAAATCGTAGCACGATGTGCAACGCGTATCGGAAGTGAAATTTGTTGCACGGGGTGTAACGCATATCAAATAAATTGTTGCACGAGATGTAATGTAAGGAAAGAATTGAAATCGTAAATCGATAGAACGAATCGTTCGGTTGCACACCAAACTTATGTTGGCAAACGAAAACATTGACCAAATCGTGTCGGATTTTTGATAGAATCAAAGTTACGGTTGTGATCAAGCACGATCACTGCGGAAATCGTGAGTCGGAAGAGAACGTTGGCCTATACTAAGTATAACGCGAGGGAAATGGCTTGAACTCCGAGTGGTATATGCTATACCACGTAGGCGATGAATGACTCGATTTCGAGTGGTATATGGTATAGCACTTGTGCGATAAATTGCATCGACGCTTTGTGAGAATTGCGGAAAGTTTGTCCGCAACGGACGGGGGAGTACCGAGACTCGATTGAAAATTTGTATGATGGTATGTTGATGTAAGTGTTCTTCGAAATTCGGTTGGGACGATAAGGCGAGACTCGTATCAACGGACGATACGTCGGACGAGAATGATAAGTCGGTCGGACGACCGAGACTAGCAAAACGATTATGCCTTGACGCAATAATCGGATCGACGGGAAAGGAATACTCGAGCTTACAAATGAGTTGCACGACTTGCGATCTCGGTAGAAACATTGGGCGAGACGAATCGAATCGTATGACTTGCGATCTCGATAGGAATATTAGACGATGTGAATTATAATCGAATCGCACGATGTACGACTCCGGTAAGAAAGTTGGTTGATGTGAGTAATCGTACCTAAGAAATAGTTGGTTACGTTACGACGACACTCATTTGAGTACGACAGAAAACACGCAAAACTTAGAGGGCAAGATTGTATAACTCGAGGGTTCGATGTTGGATAATCGGTAACTCAGTTACGCGATCAAAGTATAGCGGGATACGGTGAATTGGAGAACGAGTAGATGTGTATGGAAAAGTTTGTTGCGAACTTGGATGTATGTGATACGAGTTAAGTTGACGTCGAAACGGATTCGAAGTCGACCCAATTGCTATCGAAATTGATATGAACTATCAAGATCGATACGTAAGGAAACGTAAACGATGTGAGAATACAAAATGGAGTGCGCCTTGCGCTATCAAAATTTTTGTAAGTAACGATACGAGAATGAACGAACTTGGTTGATCGTAAATTTTGTGATTGATCAAAGATGAGACTATAAGTCATCGACGATTGCTCGATGCGTATAGCATCTCGTGTGTCGACCCATGAATAAGTTAGACTCGAACTTGATGCGAGTAGATGTTTCGTAAATTACGGAATCATCGACGGCAGTGCATGACTTGACTCGGAGGATAGTTGTGCATCAGTTTGCGCCGTTAGAAATGGTTTTGTCCGAAATTTGGGTAGTCGCATAGAATCGTCGGAACGTGATTTAGCTCCGAAATAAGATATAGCATGGTTCGTATTAAACTGTCCTTCGGTGATGATCCACAATTATCGAGCGTAGCTTCGGGGCAGCTGACCCTAGAAGACTTGACCGCCAAATCAAATTGAATGCTGCAGACCGTAAGATGACCCATGCGATATCGCATATGAGATTGCACCGATAACAAATATAACACGGTGCATGTTGACGATAAGTCTAGGCGATCGAAAATTGTTGGAACAACTTTCGATTGAGAATGATAAGTTAGATTTTGAGTATTCGTCGGATGAATACTTGAATGGTTATGTTGGTCGACGGTCGAACTAGAATTCACCAACGGACTTGGTGATTCGGATAGGCGATTGCGAGAAACGTGCTATGCACGAGAGGGAATGATAAGGGAATGACTTACGAGTCATGTCGTTAGATTCGGATTCACCTTGTAATTGAGCTTGCGTGAATCGAAATTTACATTCGATGTTGCGAGATGGATAAGTTGGGAATTTGGCTATCGAATTCCTACTCGTTAGGGAATTGAATGTAAGACGCGTCGCAAAGACCTTGTGCTAAGGCGATCGTTGCCTTGAGCACCGTCGCCTTGATGTAAACTTTCGTGTCGGATAGATTGTGGCCTTTGTCCAATGTCAATTTAAACTTGCGTCGGAAGAATCTAAGCACGGGGACTATGTAAGTAACCTAGCGGACATAGCCCTGAATGTTGATGCATTTGCAAGTCAACAAAGGAAAACGTATCGAGATAAGTGCATAGCCAGACTTCGGAAATAGTTGGGTAGCGACTTCGAACGCAAGGCGTTGCGGAGGATCGTTGTGATTGGATGCGCGACGGCTTGACGCAATGCGTAGAATTGATAGTCCCGATGAAACATACGAAACGAGAAAGGCGATTATGAATCGCATCGCGTGCAGTGACTTTGTTGAATGAATCGCGTGTGTATCAATATGCATATGCGATGAAATTTTGAGAACAGTTGCTAAGGATAAGTCCGATCGAGAGTACGAGATGGCAAGCATAGGATTGAAATTTACCTGTCAGCTTTGTTCTAATTTGCTACGACTGGGCTTGGTCGAAATACATATATCTTCGGGACGCCTTGAATATAGGTACGAATCCAAATCGAGTTGTATACAAAATTCAAATCGAGCTGCAGGGAAGACTATAAAATGTTAATGGAAAGCTTGCGAGATAGTGTGAGATTGAACAACTTTGGTGGGACGAGATCGTGAAACGATCTATAAGACACTTAGTCGGAGTGTTGGTTTTGGTTCGAGGATGAACCTTGTTTTGAGTGGTATATTCTGTAATGCCCCGCTCCGCACGGCGCATTACGCTGAAGCGTTGACTCAATGAGTCGCGCTGACGCAAAGGAAATGTATCGATGCAAAACGATACGAGAGTTAAGTTGTCCCGAGCAATGCATCAAACTAAGTTGATGCGAAGAGTTGCCTTGTCCCGAAAGAATGCATCGAGTTGAATCGATGCGAAGCGCCGCGTTGCCCCGAAGGATGAGTGCGTTGAATCGGCTCGAAGATTCTAAGAAATCGAATCGACCAAGGCGCAAGTCCGAATCGTTGAAGTATTGATTTAGTTGGTTTCGTGTGCAGGTTATACTTTGACGGGAAAATATTAGAGGTCGATCTTTTGCAATATTTAGTAAGGGGTCCGCGAAATCAAATCGTCGCCTTACGACGGGCCGAGACTTGGGCACGCTAAGGAAAATCGGACATATAACTCAATGAAGCACGAAGTGCTCGAATGGCTAAGTCAGGAGAGTGGCCGTGCGACAAAGTTATGAAATCGAGCCGCATCGGCTCGGCGAAACGACGAAGGCCTATCGACTCAAGGTGGGAGGATTGACTTCTTTTTACTCCTTCATTCGATAAGTCAAATATATCATTGTATGCTAAAGTTAACCTATCGACGCCACAGGCGTGGCCGATCGGAGATAAATCATAGTGTGAGTCGAACACTAAGTTAGAACAATTGAAATGAAACGTGCATCAATATGCACGAGTCGCTATGGAATATTAGAATCGCTAAGGCGAGCGCCTCGGTGCGCAAGCCGTAAGAACATGGGATAACTGTAATCGGCGAGTGCCTCAGTGCACGAACCATACCGTGCCTTTGATGCACGAGTTAGACGGCTAGAACATTGAAAGACAATAGGCGAGCGCCCTAGTTCGCAAGCCCCGAACATTGAATGCTAAGTTATAGAACATGGGGATACGGTCGAAACGTGCCTACGTGCACGGGATAATAAAAGATGGCTTCGTTGCGAGAGAATACAGTTGCGGTATGAATGTGGCAGAACTGTCGGATATGACATGTTGCCTCGAAAGGTGTTCGAGACCTTCGGGTCATTCGGTTGACGAGCATTGAGTTGAGGCACGATGCCATTGAATCATCGAAACGAAGTACGAAACGAAAGAACATAGAAAGCTAAATGGAAGAAATGCGAGACGATAAGTCTGATGTCTCGGACTCAAGACTATGTTTGGTTGTTTGAATTTAACTGTTGAATGATAGGGCGTTGCATGGTCGATTGGAATGGGCTCGAGATTAATGTGATAATAACTCGTGCACGAGTATCCCCCCAAACGGTTAAATGCCGGAGGTCCCCGGAACCGATTTGGCCGCGGAGGGATGATAATCTTTGTAGGCGCACATCCTTAAACAAGATGGAAGAAGCCGCAAATGATGGCATGTAGTGGGAACGTTTCGGTTGTTTGGGATGTGATCCAACCCGTGAAACGCCGGGCAGCCCAACCAAATAGTGAGAAAAGAAGGAGAGAAAAGAAAGGAACTCCTTTAGTCCATTCCGGCGCGGATATGCCAACGGCCTTCATATAGTTAAGGAACGATGGATTGAAAGTGTAGGCACATATGCGTCCCGCATAGAGATCCTGCTTAGAGATGCACAATAACATGACAGGGAAGGATTACGGCGTATTCACCTTGCGTCGGTGCAAGGGCGAGTGCGTCGACTTGGTAAGTCGTGCCACGAATCAAACACGAGATTTCTTGTTTGGTTGCCTATTCAATTCGATAACATGCTGCTATGATAACATGATTTACGCTTTCGAATATGCCATGAAATTGACCCTAAGGAGAACATAGCAAGATCATAAGCTAAGTTGCATGATTCAACATAAAGATTAAAATGTCGGTTTGGAAAGATGATCTTTGCTTCAGTACATGCGAGGACGAACGTACTGATCCCCCACCAGCTTCATGCAGGGTGCAGGGAATGGATTGCTCGCGGCGAGGTGTTGCTTGAACGTGTTAAGGCTTGGAATGCCGAAGCGCATTGAAGCGTGCTATCGCATTGACGCTCGGACTACGCAGCTGGATTGATGCGGCTGAGATATAGAAGGCATGATGTATGGAACGGTGAAATCCTTTGTGGACAAGAGAGAACCTGAGTGTTGTAGCCAATCTGGCATATATTGTTAGCCTATTGAAAGCCATTGTAATCTCAGTTTCAGATATCAATAAAGAGAATTGTTTCGTATACTCTGTTTTCTTTCGTTGTTAATATCGAATCAAAAGATAACTATTTGAGAACTTGTCATCTTGCCTTGCACGAGCACAACTCCAGGCTCGTGCGGCATCACGCCCCCTACGAGGACGATGATTCGGGTAATTTCGGGTCGGGGCGTGATAATGTGTGTCTATAAACATGTAGCTTATGAGATTTATGAGAGATTATAGTATCAGCCTTAATGGGATGTACTAGTCTTTTGGTGAGCATAAATGTGTTATGAGAGATAGGGGCCTATATGTCTTAGTAATGCATCGTTCCTTTGGTAATAGAATGTATTAATAGATAATAGTTTGAGCATACCTATAGCCTATGATCAGTTCCTTTTCATCCTTAGTTAAGACCACTATAAAATAGGTCCAGTCCCTTGGATATAAGTTCCAGTCCATATTCTATTGAAGTTCCATTACCGCCGTACAGCAGAGCAGTATTGGAGGTATTCCTAGATTGACACTTTTTAGATGTCCGTTTATTATTCCATTGTTAGGAAGTGTTACCTTAGATATTGGGTAGGTTAGAGGCTCTAGAAGGAGTACTATCGATCTTAAATTTCGAGGACGAAATTTTTCTAAGGTGGGTAGAGTTGTAGCACCCAGTTTCCCAAATGAGGGTAATTTTGAAATTTTGTGTTTATAATTATTTTAATAATAATATTTAATTCATGATATAATTTTTGGTGATTTTAAATTATTTTAAAATTATTTAAATCAATGACTTGTGGTTTTGACGTTTTGCTAGTGAAATCCTAGAGACTGTTTGACCTAGAGCCTAACCATGTGATTATGATATTTTAATGTCATTTTTGGCCTAAGGATATTTTTTGTATTTGACCTCTTTGAATTATTTTGATATTATTTTATTATTTATGATATTGTTTTGGGGTTATTTGAGTCGGGTTCGAATTTCAACTCAATCCGACTTGAAACGGGGACCCGGGGGTAGTTTGACTCTAGTGGGACCCAAATACTAGTTAGGCATGGCCCACATGATATTAATTTTAGTCCACATGATAGAAATATTTTAGTTAGAGGTTAGACTAATTATTATGGATAAGGTTAGTGTGATTAGAGACTTTAGAATAACTAATTTAGCCCCAACCAATTAGCCCTTTCCTAATACTCATAGAATAGGTTAGTAGGGGCTTTTGGACTTTTCCTAATAGGACAAAACCACTTTTATGGCCAGCCACAATAAGGATAGGGTTGAGCCTCCCATTTGTCATTATCCATCTATTTTTCTCTCTCTTATTCTTCCCCAAATTCCTAGAGAGCAATCCCTAGCAATTTCTCCACTAAATTCTTCTATTTCACCACCAAATCTTCTTCTTTCCTTCTCCATTCTAGCCAAGGAGGAAGCTACCTAAGTTTGGGAGGATTCAGAGCTCGTTCGTGTCCTTTTGGAATATCTACGTGTCGGTGTCGCTCCGGGAAGGCTTTTCTTCGATTCGATCTACCGGGAGGTATAAATCTCTTCTCCTTTTCATTTTCTCATGCATATAGATCTATTTTGAACCCATAAGAATGACCCCCATGGTTGTATCTCCATTTGTGTCCATTTTGTGTCCATTTGGAGGTCATAGGAGTGTCCTTTGTGTTGTGGATGTGTTCATGTTACATATATAGATTTATATATATATATATTGTAATGAGAGTGTATCTATATTTATATATGTAATAAATGGTTCATGATGATTATATAATCAAGTTTATGAGTGTGGTTCCTCATATTATTATTGCTATTATTGTTGTGGACAATTAGGATATATATTGTGTATTCTTTTGGCTCAAACTATCTAAATCCGTCATGATTTTTATCCACGTTTTTAATTTCAGCCCTAACTTAGAAATATCATAACTTCTAGCTCAAAGCTCGGTTTAATATCCCGTTTTTTTTAAAAGAAGCGTATTAAAGTTAGCTTTCCAAAAACATATATTAATAGGCCTAATTCTTTCTGTAACTTTCTGAAGAATTATTTGAGTGTCAGCTGTACGAAAGACAAACGCGTTTCGGTGTTTTCGCGATTCCGGGAGTTTCCGGAAACGAAAACCCGATCCGTTTGAAGTTTCGGAAAGCTAACACATAGATATATAACATACTTTAATCCTAAATTTTAATTCATGCTGAGATGGTACAGTATTGATTATTAGTAGGAGTTACTATTCGGCATATGCATTTGTGCACCCTTGTGTGTAATATAATGTTCTATTTGATTTTAACCCATGTTAATGTATATACATTATGTAATTAAATAGAGAATACAAGCATGAGTAAATATTTAAATAAATGATGTATGAGGTGTAAGTATCCTATCTAATGTAAGCATGTATAAGTATGGCTTGTAATGAATATGTAGGTTCCGTAGTATGTAATGTATGGTGCATATAGTGGTGCAAGAGAATAAATGAATAATGAATGCAAGTATGAATGTAATGTAATAATAGATGTAATGTATGCAATATACAAGTTAATGAGATGTAATGTTCTATGTTAACACAAATCCTATATTACCTCATGTACCCCCTTACGCTATGTTGACACTATCACACTTGACACATTGTTCACTTACACTTTGACACTCTTTGATATGTATACACTATGTATGCCCATTTAACCCTCACTTGCCCCTTTGCCATGTTCACATACACACATATAGCCTCTTAAATAAGTATTTATGAATATAGTTAACTTAGCTATGTATGTATATTATATATATGTTAGCATATTGTGTTGTAATATATAAGTTTATATAACCATTTGAAATGTCATGATTATAGACCTAATGTTGAATACCAATATATACATGTGTATATATGTGTAGACATATATAGCTTAAGTAATAGATTACCTAGTGTATATCCAATGTGAATTCTTGCCTATTTGAGTATTGAATAATTGCATGCTATATAGAGTTGGGTGTATGTTGGCTTGTATAGCCTTGTATTGATGTGTGCTTGCTAGGATAGTCTTGGTTAGGCCTAGTAAGACTTGCTGGGTTAGGACATGACCTAGTTTGACTAGTGCAGTTGACCAGAGTTGACCAAGGGTTGACTTTGGCCTAGTTTGACCTAGATTCATGTAGAATGCATTGTAGTGCTTTATATTACCCTTCTGGACATGTTGTGACTTATGTTATTCTAATTAGGAGTCAGACACCTCTCCTCGGACAATATCTTTACCTTGGACATTCAGATATCAGGCGAGTACATTCTCTGATCTTTTCATACTTACCTGGATTATTTTCTTGCTCTAGATTACTCTACTTGATGCTGACACGTATCTTCACGGATTAGTACTATATGGATCCTTTCCTGAGATGTTATCCCTCTACGGGTGCATCGGGTATTTCATGTTCATGTACTTTATCATGTACATCAGGTACTCCTTGTACTCGTACTAGTTCATATATTTACATGTTCTCATGTGCTTTCATGTGTTATCATGTGCCTTCATGTGCTATCATGTGCTTTCATGTGCTATCACGTGCTTTCATGTGCTTATTATGTGCCTCATGTACTATTCATTACATGAGTTCACGTATCTTAGCTGTATTCATGTGCTTATAACATAACTTGAACGGATCCTTGTGTATTGATTGGGGTGGGGTGAGTAGAATTGGTTATGTGATCACTATCCCCAGTAGCTGTATTCATGTGCCTCCTTATTTGTATTCATGTGCCCCCAAGCCGTTTACATAACCATTGTGCTCTAAATCACGTAGCCACTTACAGTCTCTACTATCATGTATTTACTTTCAGTTACAAAATATCTCCTGTTTACTCGTACTTCCTATTCAGCACTTCATGTATTTTACTCTATTGCATGATTTATACTCCTAACCTGCTATGAACTATTTGAGAGATATGTGCTCGTTCCCGTCCTGACTGGACCTGTTGAAAATTTTACAGATAGCTTGGAGGTTGCCTGCTAGCCTAGAGGAGACACAGTAGAGGTTGTATAGATAGCTAGGGTTTTGCTTATAGTTATTTTCAGTTGTCTTGAGTTGTATTTATGGATTTAATGTATTTGAGCTTTGAGATATATTTCTGGATTTGTGTATCTTAGACACTTAGATTTCTCTCTGTTGTACCTCTTTTGGATTTCATGTTTTATCTATCCTTATCATGCTCTACCTTAGATGTGATTGAGTCTGTATCTGCTATGTCAGCCCCATTCGGGGAGTATAAACTGTTTAGTCTTATACTGTTAGATGCATTGAGACCTAGGACAGCGTTTTAACCGCCGACACTGCGACGTAGGCTGGGCGTTGTTACGTTCTCGTGCCCTAACTCTAGGGTGCAGGTCGTGACATCCTTAGCACATGATAATCCTCTCCGTGGCTTCGTTTGAATTCAGCATACCACTTAGTTGGAATCATACACATATTTTAGGCGTCCCAGAAATACATGCACTTCAGCCAAGTTCAGTGATAGAGAAAACGAACGAGCTACGGTGTAACTTCTCTTCCGAACATCAGTAATTCTTTTTGAGCATCTCGTATAATCCCACTTGTTTATTCAATTCCCAACCAATTAATAAGACAATAGATGTTGCCAATTCCAACTCCATAAATTTTTTCTCAACCGATCCAACATTTCCAAAATATTCAGACATTAGATGTATCAAGTATTCCTTTCAGGTTCATTGTCATCCATGCCACCAAAGTTGATAAATCCCATAGCCACATTTTATTTCGATATCCCGATTCTCATCGGTCAAATCTTGTACTCATCATCGTTCGCATCCCTACACTTTGTTTGCAACTCATAAATTTTCTCGATCCTGATTCATCCATCAAATTGTACCATTATCCCACTCTAGTAATATTTCTCATTGTACTCAAATATTTCTCGTATTGATCAAGCCAACATATTATCCTCTCGCATAGGCAACTATCATATTCCAACAACATTAATTCTGAGGGTCATTCCTATTCACATTCGCTCTAGCTGATCTCGGCTACATGTACTATCCAATTCCGTCATTACACTTATTCTCGATATTGATCCGGTCAATGAATGTCACGCCGCAGAACCAGAATACTGGAGAGCGGAGGAATGACTCAGCCAGCTACGTATTACGGGTAGATGAATACCGTATAATACGATCAATGCTGTCTAACCAGACGAGGGGGTGCATACTACATGAAAGTCTTACTATGGTCATTTCACATCTATTGTCTCAATCATTCAAATAAGAAACAGTAATACAGAACATGTAAGATAAAGCAGTAAGGCGTCCCAAACGCTCAGTCAGAATGTTCTGGAAATCTGGCTTTACAAAACATAGCCAGATGGTATAGTAAGGTATACACAATTGTTATCAGCTGCAGTCTGATTTAGTTACAATTATGCAAGAGTAAGTACAAGACAATTCGACTAACATGTTGGTGCCAAACGGCTAAGTATAAAGTAAATAACAAAACGAGCGGTGAAGTAAAGAAACCCACTCGAGTCCTCCTGCAATCATTCCCCTAGTATTGACCATCTTGGAGGTAGAAGTAAGCTGGATCCTCGGGGACCGGCTCTAAATCTGGCCATGCAAAACCAGAGAGGTTAGACCTCCAATAGCAAGTACCACAAGGAAGGATGATATGAAGGATTAAACCAGTAAGTAAGAGAATATAATAATAGATCTCTGTCTCCCACTAGGATTTACATAACGTCACGACACTTCGAACCAACTTCCCAACCAAACAAGGACAGAAGTTGGCCCGTCATGTCCTGACATTCTGATCATCCCAGTTAGGTAACAGAGTAGTACAGTACACAAACAAATCATCTTGAACGGCCAATCAAATCCTACGGCTTGCTATTGTGAGTCCCAAGTTATCCTGGAATTATGCAATATAGGGATTCCTCAGTTCTTACTATGTGCGAGCAAGGCTAGTCTATCCAGTGAATCATGTGCGCCATGCATAAATTAGACGAGTCCTAGCAGGACGTCCGTCATCAATATACAATATACAATAATAATAAAAGCAGATACCGTTCCCTGCCCGTGTGGCAGATTTACAGTATCTGTGGGAACCAGCCGGCCCGTCGGGTACTACTCGTCCCAAGGGGGCTGCCATGTAAGAACTCGGGAATCTATTCTCTCCATGCAATCATTATTTTATTTAACTTAATAGTTCCTACGTTGAGTGAAATTCCATGCCGTGGATCATGGTCATTCAAATGAGTACTTTGGTACAGGGTACGATATGCGCAACTCTACAACGATACCCGTACGGCTATGTTGTAGGTCTTACATAGCGTAATGCAACAATCAAATCTAACCACGGAGTAATCATGCCTTGACCATAAAGTACACATGCTGGTTTTTGTAAGAAAATAAATAACTAACTAAATAAATGAATAAATAAATAATTTGAAGCATGCATGTGCCTGTATGCCAATATTCGGGATTGGCTAATCGAGTACAATAGTTCATTAAATGAACGTGTCTCATTCATTCATTTCAATAAGACGACTAGCCAGTCTCTTAGTTCCAACTAGGAACGCATGATCAATTATTAGTCAATGTCACAATCATTATCAATGGTGACAAGGCATGAAAGTCAATTAGTATTACATGGGGTCGAGCCTATAACTCCTCAGAATTAAGTTCTAGTCATACTGGGTATCCATGGATCAATCAAGACATATGACACATTCCACATAACAATCTGTATTAACAATATTATCATATCATGATTTATCAAGTTCATACAAAAAGGCGTAAGGATATAATAGAGAAATTATCATGCCATCATTAAATGATTAAGTTATAGAACAAATAGTAACACCCAGGTTAGAAAGTCACGCCAACAAGTCTAAGCTAAGGCCAAAAGTCACGCCAAGTCTAGTAGGGGTGAGCGTATAACAGTATGAGCGTGAAAAAGTAATTCACGCTGGCATACACAGTGTGAGCGTGAAGGAAATTCACGCAGACTCAAGTGAGCGTGAAAAGGTGACAAGAAATCCACGCACGCAAGGATGTGCGTGACTAAAAATACACGCACGCTCATGGATGTGTGCGTGACTGAAAATACACGCACGCTCATGAGAACGTCAGCGTGCTAAAAATATATGCACGCTCATGAGAACGTTAGCGTGACTAAAAATACACGCACGCTCATGAGAACGTTAGCGTGACTAAAAATACACGCTAACATGTAAGAACATGAGCGTGACTCAAAATCCACGCAGACACGTAGAGACGTGTGTGTGACTAAAAATATACGCAGACACGTACAGACGTGTGCGTGACTAAAATACACGCAAACACGTAAGGACGTGTGCGTGACTGGGCTGATGTTTTACGCGAGCACGTAAGAACGTGTGCGTACAACATTTCCCGAACTCCAAGTCCTATGGAGCCTTCGCTCCAGTGCCAGAGAAATACACGCAAGATGGTGGACCAAGAACTCATGAACAGCCGAAATACTACAACTTAGATCTAGAGAAAACAAGCCATAGGAATCAAAAATACTAAGAACTAATCTCTCTCAGGATCATGAGAGGAAGCCAAATGAACCATAAAAATGGGTGAAGGAGAAGCAAGTTTGCACTTGCCTACTGCTACTGCTGGTTAGGTGGAGAAGTGATGAGGAAGGAGAAGAAGAAGGAAATGGTGAAGAAGAAGTAAATGAGGAGAGAGAAGGGAGAGGGTGGCTTTAAATAGGGAGAGTGGTGGTAGGTGGGGTGTTGGGCCGGGTTTAAGGGGATTCAGCAAACCGAAACCCAATAAGACTAAAGCAGCAAATAAAATGCAGGTAATAAAATTGCAGAAATATAATTGCAGAAATAAAATTTGCAGAAAATTAATTAACATAAAAATTTAAAGAGCAGATAATTAATTAACATGAAACTAAAGGAATTTAAATACAGAATAATACATGATAAATACTAAATAAATACACATGAGTTGTTCATATATAAAAATACGCATTCCGGGAACGGGGAGTGACATCTCTACCCCCCTTAGAAAAATTCCGTCCTCAGAATTTCAAATCCAAGCCGGATAGAAATATCAGGGCTAAACTAATACAAGCAATTCTAGTGAGCAAGCAATCATTGTTACCATATCAAAAGCAAGTACTATATAAGTAAATCCATCAATCTACGATATCAGGTAGTTCTATCCATAAGGCGATAAGCATGACAAATCAAGACAATCAAGGTATACAGAAAGAGATATACCTTGTGAGTCAAACAGGTGTGGATACCGTGATCGGATATCATCCTCACGTTCCCACGTTGACTCTCCCAAGGAGTGATGACCCCAAGCAACACGGACAAGATTAATTGTTCGGTTCTTGAGTATCTTCTCTCTTCGGTCCAAAATGGACACAGGCTGTTCCTCGTAAGACAGGTTGGTACCAACAACTAGCTCAGAATGATCGAGGACATGGCTTGGGTCCGATACATATCTACGTAATTGAGATACATGAAACACGTCATGCACCTCTCGTAACGAAGGTGGGAGGGATAAACGATAAGCAATATGTCCGCCCAATGACGATGCCTGTCCTGCGCAACTCGAAGTCGCTCTCTAATTCCCTTAACCACTTCAACCGTCTGAACAATCATTTCTGGGCCTAATATTTTCCTCTCTCTGATATCATCCCATGCAAGCGATGATCTGCACTTCTTACCATATAGTGCTTCAAATGGCGCCATCTGGATACTGGCTTGATAACTATTGTTGTATGAGAACTCAACCAAGTGCAGGTGGCTCTTCCAAGACCCTCCAAAATCTAAAGTGCAGGCTCACAACATATCTTCTAAAGTCTGAATCGTTCTTTCTGATTGCCCATCCGTCTGTGGATGGTAGGCCGTGCTAAATCTTAACTTGGTACCCAGACTATGATGTAAGCTCTTCCAAAAATGTGATGTAAAGTGGGTATCTCGATTCGACACAATACTGACAGGGACTCCATGCTGTCTGACTATCTATTGCATATATAACTCTGCAAACTTTTCTGTAGATTGTCCTACTCTAAAAGGAAGAAAGTGTACTACCTTTGTAAGCCGATCTACTATTACCCAAATAGCATCCTTACCACTTGGTGATCTCGGTAAACCGGTCACAAAGTCCATCGTGATGTGCTCCCACTTCCATTCCGGAATAGGAAGCGGTTGTAATAACCCAGCTGGCCTCTGCTGTTCTGCCTTCACTTGCTGACATACCAAGCAACGGGAAACGAATCTAGCTACCTCCCTCTTCATCCCGTTCCACCAGAAATGCTGCTTGATATCTTGGTACATCTTGGTCCCCCCAGGATGAATAGAATATTGAGAACTGTGAGCTTCTGCCATAATCTCCTGTCTGATATTTCTACTAGGCACACATAGACGTGATCCAAACCTAAGTGTACCATCTTCATGAATTCTCATCTCCTTCCTGAGTCCTGACTCACATTCTGCCCTAAGCTTCTGAATCCTTGGGTCTTGTGCCTGAGCCGCCTTGATCCTGTCTACCAAGTCGGATTGAACTTGCAGACTTGTTAGAACTCCTACATCACTAGGAAGTATAACTTCGATGCCCATCTCCTGAAGGTCTTCTAAGATATGCCTCTGTGTTGTCAACATAAATGCGCCGCCTCTCCTGCTAAGAGCGTCTGCTACTACATTAGCCTTGCATGGATGATACTGAAGCTCCACGTCATAATCCTTGATCAACTCCAACCATCTTCTCTGCCTCATGTTCAGCTCCTTCTGAGTAAAGATGTACTTCAGACTTTTATGATCTGTGTACATCTCCACTCGGTCACCATATAAGTAATGCCTCCATAACTTCAGAGCAAACACTACTGCTGCTAACTCCAAATCATGAGTTAGGTAATTCTTCTCGTGGTCCCGAAGCTGCCTAGATGCATATGCTATCACCTTCCCATGTTGCATAAGGACACATCCAAGTCCCTTACCAGACGCATCATAATATACTGTAAAACCTCCGGGTCCAACTGGCAACGTAAGAATAGGTGCTGATATCAACTTCTGCTTCAATGTCTCGAATGATGTCTGACATTCTGCCGACCAATCAAATGGCACATCCTTCCGGGTCAAGCGGGTCATGGGCGCTGAAAGCCTTGCAAAGTCTGACACAAACCTTCTGTAATATCCTACTAATCCCAAGAAACTCCGTACAACTGCTACGGTCTTGGGTACTGGCCAACTTTCTACTGCTTCTATCTTTCTGGGATCTACTGCTACTCCAGCTCCTGATATGATATGACCCAAAAATAAAATATGATCCGTCCAGAACTCACACTTACTGAGCTTGGCATACAACTGGTTCTCTCTCAGAACCTGCAACACTTTCCTGAGGTGGTCTTCATGCTCCTCTTTCCAATGCCTTCTGCAATCCTTGGTTAAGCAACACATTCTGCTCTTGTAGCTGAGTGTGCATACGCTGCTGGGCCAATATCTGATGTTGCTGAGTTGCCATCATTCCTCTCATGATCTCCAGAAGGGCTGGTGTGTCTACTTGGGTAGGTGGAACTGTCGGTGGTGGTGGAACATCCGGATACTGCGATCCAGCCGCTGGTTCCACTATCACTTCTCCTGGGTAGCCTCTTGAGTTAGTACTGGCCCTTGTTGCTGACCAAAAGGGTCAGGTGGTCCATGTTGCTCCTACGGTTGTCCAGCTCTGACAGGTGCGGATGAGGTGCCCCTAAGAAAAGGGACAAGAGAACAATCAAACAACCGGACATGAAGGATCTATGAAGTCAAAGGATACCGGAATGTCAACAAGGGTTGAGAATAACGAATCATGAGATTAAGGGGGAACACGTGTGATTGAGACATCCTATAAATCAAAACACCCCACAAGTCTGAAATCAGACCTGCATGGGCCACCACTAAAACCTTGTCACGCCCCAGAACCAGAATACTGGAGAGCGAGAGAATGACTCAGCCAGCTACGTATTATGGGTAGATGAATACCGTATATACGATCAATGCTGTCTAATCAGACGAGGGAGTGCATACTACATGAAATCTCACTATGGTCATTTCATATCTATTGTCTCAACATTCAAATAAAAACAGTAATACAGAACATGTAAGATAAAGCAGTAAGGTGTCCCAAACGCCCAGTCAGAATGTTCTGGAAATCTGGCTTTACAAAACATAGCCAGATGGTATAGTAAGGTATACACAATTGTTATCAGCTGCAGTCTGATTTAGTTACAATTATGCAAGAGTAAGTACAAGACAATCCGACTAACATGTCGGTGCCAAACGGCTAAGTATAAAGTAAATAACAAAACGAGCGGTGAAGTAAGGAAATCGACTCGAGTCCTCCTGCAATCATTCCCCTAGTATTGACCATCTTGGAGGTAGAAGTAAGCTGGATCCTCGGGACCGGCTCTAAATCTGGCCATGCAAAACTAGAGAGGTTAGACCTCTAATAGCAAGTACACAAGGAAGGACGATATGAAAGATTAAACCAGTAAGTAAGAGAATATAATAGATCTCTGCCTCCCAGGATTTACATAACGTCACGACACTTCGAACCAACCTCCCAACCAAACAAGGACAAAGTTGGCCCGTCATGTCCTGACATTCTGATCATCCCAGTTAGGTAACAGAGTAGTACAGTACACAAACAAATCATCTTGACGGCCAATCAAATCCTACGGCTTGCTATTGTGAGTCCCAAGTTATCCTAGAATTATGCAATATAGGGATTCCTCAGTTCTTACTATGTACGCAAGGCTAGTCTATCCAGTGAATCATGTGCGCCATGCATGAATTAGACGAGTCCTAGCAGGACGCCCGTCATCAATATACAATATACAATAATAATAAAAGCAGATACCGTTCCCTGCCCGTGTGGCAGATTTACAGTATCTGTGGAAACCAGCCGGCCCGTCGGGTACTACTCGTCCCAAGGGGTCTGCCATGTAAGAACTCGGGAATCCATTCTCTCCATGTAATCATTATTTTATTTAACTTAATAGTCCCTACGTTGAGTGAAATTCTATGCCGTGGATCATGGTCATTCAAATGAGTACTTTGGTACAGGGTACGATATGCGCAACTCTACAACGATACCCGTGCGGCTATGTTGTAGGTCTTACATAGCGTAATACAACAATCAAATCTAACCACGGAGTAATCATGCCTTGACCATAAAGTACACATGCTAGTTTTTGTAAGAAATAAATAACTAAATAAATAATAAATAAATAAATAAATAATTTGAAGCCTGCATGTGCCTGTATGCCAATATTCGGGATCGGCTAATCGAGTACAATAGTTCATTACATGAACGTGTCTCATTCATTTTCAATAAGACGACTAGCCAGTCTCTTAGTTCCAACTAGGAACGCATGATCAATTATTAGTCAATGTCACAATCATTATCAATGGTGACAAGGCATGAAAGTCAATTAGTATTACATGGGTCGAGCCTATAACTCCTCAGAATTAAGTTCTAGTCATACTGGGTATCCATGGATCAATCAAGATATATGACACATTTCACATAACAATCTGTAGTAACAATATTATCATATCATAATTATCAAGTTCATGCAAAAAGGCGTAAGGATATAATAGAGAAATTATCATGCCATCATTAAATGATTAAGTTATAGAACAAATAGTAACACCCAGGTTAGAAAGTCACGCCAACAAGTCTAAGCTAAGGCCAAAAGTCACGCCAAGTCTAGTAGGGGTGAGCGTGTAACAGTGTGAGCGTGAAAAAGTAATTCACGCTGGCATGCACAGTGTGAGCGTGAAGGAAAATTCATGCAGACTCAAGTGAGCGTGAAAAGGTGACAAGAAATCCACGCACGCAAGGATGTGCGTGACTAAAAATACACGCACGCTCATGGATGTGTGCGTGACTGAAAATACACGCACGCTCATGAGAACGTCAGCGTGACTAAAAATACACGCACGCTCATGAGAACGTTAGCGTGACTAAAAATACATGCACGCTCATGAGAACATTTGTAGTGCCCCGTCCCGCAAAGTCAATCGGAGGAATCGAAATGCCGACGTCGTTCGGCCTTAGCCTTGCAACGGCTTGCTCGGAGACATCGCTCAGGTGGGGTAGTTTCGGTGAACTCTCCTCATCTTTGCCTTCATATAATAAATCGTGTTTTCAACTTGCACAAGTTAGCCTTGATAAATAAAAGCTACTCATCCACATAGTTAAGGGAATAATCCCGACGGTTTGAATCGAGTTAGAACATGGAAAACGTCCCACGGTCAGCTTAGAGTTGGTGCACGGCGTGCTTTGAAAATAATACTCGATCCTTCGTCCCGTGGCTTGGGAGAAGAAAAGTTGGTCTTCGGTGCAAAAGCTGAGAGTTAGCCTAAGTCATAGGCATCGCCCGCACAAATGCTTTCTAAAGCATGCACGATCCTGTCCCGCAAGGCTTGGCATAGCCTTTGCTCGTCCCTTGGGTTAAGTTGTAGGCTTGAGTAAGTTAGGCAAAGTTATGCCGATCGACCTAAGTTATTCCAAGTGCTGTCCCGCTCATTTTACGGTTGTCAAGTTAAATAGTCCCACGATTCCAAGGCCCGTCATATGAAGTATTACTTGGGCGACAGCGTTGCGTAGAACACGAGTCGGTTTAGAGGCACGAGCCATGGTTGGTTTAGTGGAAAGTTAGCCACGGTCGGTCGATACTTAAGGAAACACGTTATGTTCAAGTTAAGTTGGAAGGCTATGCAGTAGCCGTTCCCTGAGTTCAAAGAATGTTAAGTCTAAGCGATGGTTAGTCGCCGAGAGGAAATATGTCGAAACTGTGGTTCAGTCGCCGAGGCAACCCTAGTTTGGGCTCTGCAAAGGAAGTATGAAAAGAGTAAAGCAAAGTAGCTAAATGATGATGATGTGACCATGCATTACGTTAAGTCTAGAAGTTAGCGTAGGCGCGTGGTCATGGACAACTTGTCGACAAGGGCGATGGTTCTTCGAACGGCAGCCCTGGGCCATGGGCACCGACTCGGCCTAGGAAGAACAGATTATAGCCGAGCTGGGTATGAAGCAACCGGTAGGTCGGGGACTTGCATCGAGGATCGCAACCGGCGGTGCAAGGGTCCCGAATGCCAGGCTATGTCCAGAATGGCTAGTCAATGCCAGTGACCATTCATATAGATGTGTCGGCACGGGCGGCAATCCGCGTGTGTGTGCCTTTGGATTGAGTTGAGTTGAATGTAAATGTAGTTAGAAGACACGATGTCTGGGCCTAAGATTTGGCTATAACGAAGGCGGCGTGCTTCGGCACGAGATATGGCATCGAGTGTTAAGTTGTTAGGCACGGCCGCGTTGTCACAACACAAGTGTAGGCGAGACTAAGCGAGGAGGCACTGCCTCGGTAATATTGAAGCACGAATCGAGTATGGCACGACCGAGTCGTTACGTCCCAGAGTTTGGTACAAAAGACAAGTATAAGCCGGTACGTCGACAATGCAAGCACGAGAAAGGTCTAGAGGCAAGGAAATGTAGTCTTTCGTGTAGTTGCGTCTCTGATTATGGCCGTAAGGCAAACACGACTTGATAGGTTAACGTTGTTGGCACAAGGAGTGGTCTAGGCACAAAGTATGAGTTAACGTTGACATGGCAAACACGGGATGGTTCGGATACACAAGTTGTGCTAAGGCGCCGGTCCTAAAACTGATCCTAAGGCAAGAATAGAAAGACAATCGAGAAAGGGTTTATGTTGCACAAAGTAAATGAAACGTGTAGGTTTTGTATGGGTGGGCGAGGAGCTCACTCCACCAGTACAGTGGTACTGACACCCACACAGTATTTCATGTGCAGGCACAGGTAGAAGCTCGTGGCGCGGAGCTCGCTTGGATGCGTCGAGGCACGGAGTTCCTTGGCGATTCGAAGCGTGCGCCCGCGTGGATTGAAGACTTATACAGGACATAATGTATAGACATCGCCTTCCGAAGCTTCTGCTGGATTCAAGTATTGTATCGAGAGATGAGAGAGAGAGCAGAGTGACTTGTAAATGAGAGAAAAGTGAGCACGAGAGACATTGTAATTTGGCCTTGCGCCCACAAATGTAATCTTGTATTCAATATCATAAAGAGCTTCTTTTGAATGACTTGTGTTCATGTGTTACTTGTTCTGAAATTCCGCTGTGTTTTAATATTTCTGCTTGGAACTTCTGGGTGACGACCCCGTCGCCGCCGATGTAATCGGCCGTTATGGAATTGCCTTGCACGAGCGCAATCTAGGCTCGTGCGGCATTACGCCTTAGCGAGGACGATCGCTCCTACGGGAGCGGGGCGTGACATAGTGGTATTAGAGCACGGCTTTACGTCCTTGGACCGTCGATTGAATTCTTTAACTTCGATGTTTTCGCAAAACTCTGTTGCTTCCGCAAGTTATTATCGTTGGTGCGCTCTCTCTCAAATGTCCATCGGCATGTCCAAACAATAAGTCAAAATATTTTCGAAAGCTCGTACAAGCGTTCAATCTAACGCATCGGTAGGCCGTTGCCAAATGCGTCGATAGGGCCTTTGTGCCGAACGTTGCAAACTTGACTCGATAGAAAATATGTGCTAATGTTAGCAAAGTTGCATGTGTGCCCGAATAGTCCTACGTTGACCTTAGCAAGTCGCGTGCATGCCTAATTCGTCCAATGTCGACCCTAGCAAATGAGCATGCAAACTCGAATAAAAGTCCGCACAGGATGGCTATGCACACGGCCTTTTGGCTAAGTTGTGTTTCGCATCGCGCACCTCGACATTTTGGTGCAAACGAGTCGCGAGCGATATTAAGTATCGTTCGGTCGGGAACGGAGATGCACTTGGAGTGTCTATCAATAGGAACGCTATCGGACTAACGCTTAGGCGTTCACGAGAGATTGATTTGGATTTCGAGGAAATAATACGAACGACTTAGTGCGTCGATGCGACGCGAGCGACTACTCTAGCGATTCGTCGAACGAATCTGAAGGATGTCTTAGCGGATGACGCGAATGTGATTGAGGACTAGATCTTATGGCTTGAATCCGAGTGGTGTATGTGATAGGTTCGGAGAAGAATAAGAATGAGTGTCGACGACTAGTCGAGTGGCTCGAATCCGAGTGGTGTATGGTTCGTCTTAGAAATTGTTCGAGTAAATTTAAGGATTACAAGTATGTCGGCGAGGCGATGCGATCGCGCAAAGCCTTAGAACGCGTCACGCTTAGTTGGACGTGACTTCGAATGTCCCGAACGAGCATCTCGTTCGGACAACTTGTGATTGTGCAACGCGAGTTAGAACACGATTTGAAACGATGAATAAAATGAATGGTCTTGATCGAGGAAACTTAGAGGATCGTGCGTACGATTTTGGATTGATTCAAATGAAATGTGACTTGAGTTTTTGAACAACGATCTTGAAACGAGCTTAAGGAAAAGCGACTGAACTTGATCTTGAGTATCGAGAAAATTGAGAAATATCCAGTTCGGACGACAGCATCAATGCACGACTCGAAATTGGTTGAAAGGAAGATCGTCAGGTTACGCATGTCGTCGATGGTATTGAGGCGTATCAAAGATCGATATGTGATAACTCGGGGGTACTCTGACTCGGCAATTGACGATCGTGCAAATGTTATTATTTCGATGGATGCTATAATCGGGATATTAAAATGTGTCGAGGAAAGGATAGACTTGGCTCGAGGATTTCCTAAGTTGAACGAATGACGATCGAAATATCGAACTTGGCTTGGATGAAAACTGGAATGTTTGGATTTGCTTCGTCGACAACCACAACGTTGATATTCTTGTCTTATGCGAGCGCTACTCCAGCCTCGCACATGCGTCACGCCGATTAGGGCGATCACTCTGCATGAGCGCTGGTATAGTGATTTACAGCGGGAGTGGTCGAACTTGCACGGTGCGACAATTTGTGCTTCGATTTGTGGTTTGACGCGAAGATAGACTCGAGATTGAATCGGTGTGCTTGTCGATTGAACTTGAGGATTGAGTAGGTCCAATCCGCGTATCGAGAATGAATGAGTCTAAACTCAAACAAGAGTTACGCTCCGATGAGAATGATTATTCCGCGGGAGCGTTGCGTGGTGATTCACGAACCGCCGTGGATAATCGGACTCGCGTGAGATTGGGGCGCAACGTATTGTCGAGCGAGACGACCTCGTGATCGAATACATGAATTGGTTAGAATTGGTGAATTGAAGGGATTTGAATATACGCAACGCGTGCCGTAATGCAAATTAGGTGATCGTACTCGATGTTTAAAAATCTGAGTGACGCGAGCTTGGGTAGAAGACCCCGTATGATCGACTTTGGTTTGACCCTAGGATTGGGGTTAGTGTTGGCATTATTGTTTGGGAACTATGATTCCAATCCTGACATTGACTTAGCCTCGAAAAGAAATAGCCTAGCGGTTAGGCGAGACGCCCTGTTTCAAGTGTTAGCAATCGGAAGGATTGATCTTGAGGATTGGAATGGATAGATGGCGTGGATCACGAATATAGGAAACCCTGCTCACGAGACTCGGCTGACATGCATATATTTCAGGGACGCTTGGGTATGTGCACGATGCGACTCGAGTGAGAATGACAAATTTTCTATCATGCGGCTTGGCTGAATGCATGTATTTTGGGGACGCTTGGAATGCGTGCATGATCCAGCCAAGTGATACGACGAGTTCAAGCAAGGCTAGAAAGATAGGAGTGTGTCGAGATCTTGAGATCGTGTTAAATGAAAGATTGAAAATAGTACGAGCATGGCTCGGAATCGAAGGAACGCGTAGGCGAAATGTGTACGATTAAGTCTTAGCCATAGAAATGGTAGGATAGCTTGCCTTCAGGAAAGTCTCGAGGACGAGACTTGTTCTGAGTGGTGTATGATGTAGTGTCCCGTCCCGCAAAGTCAATCGAGGAATCGAAATGCCGACGGCGTTCGGCCTTAGCCTTGCAACGGCTTGCTCGGAGACATCGCTCAGGTGGGGTAGTTTCGGTGAACTCTCCTCATCTTTGCCTTCACATAATAAATCGTGTTTTCAACTTGCACAAGTTAGCCTTGATAAATAAAAGCTACTCATCCACATAGTTAAGGGAATAATCCAGACGGTTTGAATCGAGTTAGAACATGGAAAACGTCCCACGGTCGGCTTAGAGTTGGTGCACGGCGTGCTTTGAAAATGACACTCGGTCCTTCGTCCCGTGGCTTGGAAGAAGGAAAGTTGGTCTTCGGTGCAAAAGCTGAGAGTTAGCCTAAGTCATAGGCGTCGCCCGCACAAATGCTTGCTAAAGCATGCACGATCCTGTCCCGCAAGGCTTGGCGTAGCCTTTGCTCGTCCCTTGGGTTAAGTTGTAGGCTTGAGTAAGTTAGGCAAAGTTATGCCGGTCGACCTAAGTTATTCCAAGTGATGTCCCGCTCATTTTGCGGTTGTCAAGTTAAATAGTCCCACGATTCCAAGGTCCGTCATATGAAGTATTACTTGGGCGACAGCGTTGCGTAGAACACGAGTCGGTTTAGAGGCACGAGCCACGGTTGGTTCAGTGGAAAGTTAGCCACGGTTGGTTCAGTGGAAAGTTAGCCACGGTCGGTCGATACTTAAGGAAACACGTTATGTTCAAGTTAAGTTGGAAGGCTATGCAGTAGCCGTTCCCTGAGTTCAAAGAATGTTAAGTCTAAGCGATGGGTCGCCGAGAGGAAATATGTCGGGACTGTGGTTCAGTCGCCGAGGCAACCCTGGTTTGGGCTCTGCAAAGGAAGTATGAAAAGAGTAAAGCAAAGTAGCTAAATGATGATGATGTGACCATGCATTACGTTAAGTCTAGAAGTTAGCGTAGGCGTGTGGTCATGGACAACTTGTCGACAAGGGCGATGGTTCTTCGAGCGGCAGCCCTGGGCCATGGGCACCGACTCGGCCTAGGAAGAACAGATTATAGCCGAGCTGGGTATGAAGCAACCGGTAGGTCGGGGACTTGCATCGAGGATCGCAACCGGCGGTACAAGGGTCCCGAATGCCAGGCTATGTCCAGAATGGCTAGTCAATGCCAGTGACCATTCATATAGATGTGTCGGCACGGGCGACAATCCGCGTGTGTGTGCCTTTGGATTGAGTTGAGTTGAATGTGAATGCAGTTAGAAGACACGATGTCTGGGCCTAAGATTTGGCTATAACGAAGGCGGCGTGCTTCGGCACGAGATATGGCATCGAGTGTTAAGTTGTTAGGCACGGCCGCGTTGTCACAACACAAGTGTAGGCGAGACTAAGCGAGGAGGCACTGCCTCGGTAATATTGAAGCACGAATCGAGTATGGCACGACCGAGTCGTTACATCCCAGAGTTTGGCACAAAAGACAAGTATAAGCCGGTGCGTCGACAATGCAAGCACGAGAAAGGTCTAGAGGCAAGGAAATGGAGTCTTTCGTGTAGTTGCGTCTCTGATTATGGCCGTAAGGCAAACACGACTTGATAGGTTAACGTTGTTGGCACAAGGAGTGGTCTAGGCACAAAGTATGAGTTAACGTTGACATGGCAAACACGGGATGGTTCCGATACACAAGTTGTGCTAAGGCGCCGGTCCTAAAACTGATCCTAAGGCAAGAATAGAAAGACAATCGAGAAAGGGTTTATGTTGCACAAAGTAAATGAAACGTGTAGGTTTTGTATGGGTGGGCGAGGAGCTCACTCCACCAGTACAGTGGTACTGACACCCACACAGTGTTTCATGTGCAGGCACAGGTAGAAGCTCGTGGCGGAGCTCGCTTGGATGCGTCGAGGCACGGAGTTCCTTGGCGATTCGAAGCGTGCGCCCGCGTGGATTGAAGACTTATACAGGACATAATGTATGGACATCGCCTTTCGAAGCTTTCGCTGGATTCAAGTATTGTATCGAGAGATGAGAGAGAGCAGAGTGACTTGTAAATAAGAGAAAAGTGAGCACGAGAGACATTGTAATTTGGCCTTGCGCCCACAAATGTAATCTTGTATTCAATATCAATAAAGAGCTTCTTTTGAATGACTTGTGTTCATGTGTTACTTGTTCTGAAATTCCGCTGTATGTTTCAATATTTCTGCTTGGAACTTCTGGGCGACGACCCCGTCGCCGCCGATGTAATCGGCCGTTATGGAATTGCCTTGCACGAGCGCAATCTAGGCTCGTGCGGCATCACGCCTTAGCGAGGACGATCGCTCCTACGGGAGCGGGGCGTGACAACGTTAGCGTGACTAAAAATACACGCTAACATGTAAGAACATGAGCGTGACTCAAAATCCACGTAGACACGTAGAGACGTGTGCGTGACTAAAAATACACGCAGACACGTACAGACGTGTGCGTGACTAAAATACACGCAAACACGTAAGGACGTGTGCGTGACTGGGCTGATGTTTTACGCGAGCACGTAAGAACGTGTGCATACAACATTTCCCGAACTCCAAGTCCTATGGAGCCTTCGCTCCAGTGCCAGAGAAGTACACGCAAGATGGTGGACCAAAAACCCATGAACAGCCGAAATACTACAACTTAGATCTAGAGAAAACAAGCCATATGAATCAAAAATGCTAAGAACTAATCTCTCTCAGGATCATGAGAGGAAGCCAAATGAGCCATAAAAATGGGTGAAGGAGAAGCAAGTTTGCACTTGCCTACTGCTGCTGGTTAGGTGGAGAAGTGATGAGGAAGGAGAAGAAGAAGGAAATGGTGAAGAAGAAGTAAATGAGGAGAGAGAAGGGAGAGGGTGGCTTTAAATAGGGGGAGTGGTGGTAGGTGGGGTGTTGGGCCGGGTTTAAGGGGATTCAGCAAACCGAAACCCAATAAGACTAAAGCAGCAAATAAAATACAGGTAATAAAATTGCAGAAATATAATTACAGAAATAAAATTTGCAGGAAATTAATTAACATGAAAATTTAAAGAGCAGATAATTAATTAACATGAAACTAAAGGAATTTAAATACAGAATAATACATGATAAATACTAAATAAATACACATGAGTTGTTCATATATAAAAATACGCATTCCCGGAACGGGGAGTGACAATGAAATTATTCCAACTATCTCAAAGCACTACCAACAATTTTCGTACCTCAATATTAATCAGTCAAATCCGACCAGCTTTAGCAATTCCTAATATTTCAACAAAGGCAACCAAGTTTCAAACCAACATGATCCGTCATCCCGTCCAACATTATAACATCAAATTCCCCAAATATCCATTCTATCCCGAAGCCTACCTTCTAACACATCTTACTCATTCCGACTAAACTCACGCAACATCAATAGGGACATCCTACGGTTTTCCAACAGTCAACTTAGCATTCAGTCAAGTCTCTACGGTCAGCTAATCTAAGTTAAACCAGACATTCAGCTAACTCATATGAGATGAGTAGCTATCAGGGACATACTTATCTCTTATCTTAGAGGCAACCAATTCTCATCATAGGGGCAACTCTATGGTCTGACCAACTTAGGGACATGGGACACCACCCCAATCTTATGAACTTATTTCCAACACGGACAACCAAAAAATATAGCCAACCAATCTGAAACTTAAGCAACCAACCAACATTCTAGGCAACCAACCGACACTCTAGGCAACCAACCGACAATCTAGGGTCAAGTCTTTCTACCCGTACTCATACTCGGGTCATACCCAATGAAGTCTCATTCTAGACTTACCCGCAACCGACAAAATCTATCTGACAATTCTATCCAACAATTCTATCCAACAATTCTTATAGGTCAATCCCGAAGCTATCATAAAAACTCCTCAATCGAATATCCAACTTTCAATTTCCATTTGCATAGACATAGCATCACTTGTCCAATCCGACTTGCATCCTCATATCGTACTCATATGTCTATTCAATCGGGTCAACTATTCTGAATCATCATCCGACATTGTTATCTCAATACTTTATCACTTATGATCTCTTTCCTATGGTCTCATTGCGACATATTCGTTTCCCACATTCTTAGATCATCGATACAGTCCGTACTCTTTTAACCAACAAAAAATAAGGCAACTATAATCATATTTCTTCCGAGGCATCATTTATAAATTTTCTAGCACCAAGGTCATCTCTTAGCAATTCACGTTAACCATCAATATTAGTTTTGCATCACCTCCTTGTGATCCCATAAGAAGATTTACTATTCATGCACCGATCCAAATCTCTATAGCACCAATAATCTAGTATTCGCATATCGGTCATCTTAGTGGACATAACATAACTCATTAGCTAAGTCCAACAATTCTATATTCCACCAAACTTGTTATTCATGCGACAACGTCATCTACCGACATGGTATTACGTATCGCTGCACCTCGATACTTATTTGTATTCCAGCCATTCGACTTTCGTAAGGAACATCTACTCTTTCATGCACAAAGGGACAAGTACTCATTCTCTGTGCCTCAAAATATTCAAGGGTCATAACTTGTTAATTCGGGATACAATTTCTCTCAAGCACAACTGCACATCGTTTTAAGATCATCTATTCCTCAAGCCCATTCTCTAACTTTTCGGTCGTTGATGCAACTCTCTCTGCATCTTCTAAATCATTTGCAACATCTCGATAAGCGTCTAACATCGCCAACAATTCTGTCGATATCCAACATGCAATTTTCTTATACTCAATTCCGACATCATTCAATATTCGGTCCATAGTTATTCCCGCAAAATCATTCGATAGCAACACCACACTATCGTTACCAAGCCTACCATCCTCCTTACCCAACTGATTTAAGTCTTCGCCTGAATCTGAAATTTTGTTTTCTTCCCAACCAAGGCATTCATTTCATATTCTTAATTCTCTTACTACCCAACATAATGCTAACCGACAAGGTCTAACGATGGTTCACCCGAACACATCAAAATCTCACAACGGTCATCCAAACTTAATCGTCAAGGGACATTCCTAGCCGACATGTACCAATCGTAAGCTCAGCTACGATTCGATGCCACCCAATACCTTATAGGTAAACCAAACACAAAAAAAAACATCAAGGGTCAAGGGACATCTTATCACGACGAGGGTATATGTAATATACCACCCAGAGCTCAAGCCATTCCGACACAATATTCCCTCGCATCAAACCAACGTCCAATATGGACAATCCATCCTGCAGTGGTTATGCTGACCATAAATATCGACTCAAAATTCTGTCGATTCCCATTCACTGAAATCCATGCACATTCTGTTCCAACATACCAAGCCATCACCTACGGTCGATTGCTGCATAACAATCGACTCAAAGAATCCCACACATAAGACATCCAGCATACAACACAAACTTGTTATCGCATCACATCATTGTTAATCTTTTTGGTATCTTTTAGAAATTCAACAAAGCACACATATCACAGCCCACATATTTAGACTTATTGTATGGAACACCCAGTGAGAGGTTAGAATGATCAACGGACTTTCAGTCAAGGGTACAACATAGAATAGTTTGGAAGCAACACAGAATAATCGCAGAAGCACTATGAGTCATCATAGAGGAAACTTTGATTTCATCGCGGAAGCAACTTTGAGTATTCGCGGAAGCAACTTTGATTCACCGCGAAAGCAACTTTGAATAATTGCGGAAGCAATCTTTGAATCATCGCGGAAGCAGCTTAGAATCATCTTAGTAGCAACATTGATTCGAAACAAATCGAATAGGAATCCAAGGACGTAAAGCCATGCTCTGATACCATTATGTCACGCTCCGATCCCGGAGGATCGAAAATTAGCCACTGGGCGTGATGCCGTACAAGTCTAGATTGCACTTGTACAAGGCAAAACCATTACAGTTCCTGATAATTCTCAGAAAATATCGACAACACAGCAAAACCAAGCAGATAATTGAAGTCACACAAGATATGAAGAAATGTATCTCTTTATTGATAATCATAATGGATTACAAGACTTGCAGCGGAATACAGAGTTTACAATTGATTACAAGACTCTTTGAATAGCCAACTGAATGTATACACTTGCCCTTTAGGCTACAAATAAATATATAGACTTCTTTACAATGACTTGCCAATTTGGCTACAATCTCACTGGTGCATCTGAATTCCACTGTTCCATACATTATGTCCCGTATAGCAGAAGACATCGTCTTGAAAGAGGAGCTTCTGCACACCCATCCGATTCATCGATGCCAAGCACTGATTCACAGGATTTCCCCCAAGCAAATACCTGTAATATTGCCCACAACGTGGGTCAGTACATCATCAATGTACTGGCCAGCGGTGCTAGCCCAACTCACCTAAGAAGACAACACTAAGTAATCATGTTATAGAACATTATTAACAATGGTCTTTCTCGTTGCCTTAGGGTCAATTTCATTTATAGTCGACAAGAAGTAAAGCATGCAATCTCATAGCCAACATAATTTAAAGCATGCAGTTATCACACTTTGGTGATTCTTACCCACGGTCGTATAGCCATCCCTGTACATTTATAATACTTACTCTGCCTGCACAAGACATTGTTAGGAACAATATCATGATTCATATAAATATCACCATTCGGGTGATTCATACCAACAGCCGACATCCTTTCCTGTATTTGAGTAATAACTTACTCTGCCTGCATAAGACATCATTAGCACCTGACCTATCTATATGAAGGTCACTGGCGACACGCCATCTTGGATCATCTTCTGGTGAACGGCTAACTCCAAATGGGGTGTGAATCCATGGGAGGTTTCCGAAACACCGTGCTACTACTTCAGCACCATAGGATTTCAGCGTCCTTCAGTGGGCAGTAGCAAGCCCCCACTGCAAGTCCTG
>JANAVB010025418.1:0-42134 GCA_029216955.1 Iris pallida
TACACAGGGTGCGGGTCATGACACACATACACACACATACACACATACACACACACACACACATACACACACACACACACACATATATATATATATATATATATATATATATATATATATATATATATATATATATTGGAAACAGGTAAATTATTTCTGGAATCGCTTCCACTGGGATTCGAACTCCTGACCACTCGGGCTGCATGCCTCCTTCTTAACCACTAGGCTAGACGTCATTTGCATATATATATATATATATATATATATGTGTGTGTGTGTGTATATATATATATATGTGTGTGTGTGTGTGTGTGTGTGTGTGTGGGCGCGTGTGTGCGTGCGTGTACACACACTCCCGCACACACACACACACATGTATAAGTTGTTATATATATATGGTAC
The DNA here is from genome assembly GCA_029216955.1 of Iris pallida. NCBI lineage: Eukaryota > Viridiplantae > Streptophyta > Magnoliopsida > Asparagales > Iridaceae > Iris > Iris pallida. Next base: position 403 of record JANAVB010025418.1, read on the forward strand.
TTATATATATAATCATAGTTGACACTAACTAATCAATCCAATAACCCGAAAACCAAAACCATGTTCCAAGCCCACTTAGCCGCTTCCTCCATGCGGAGGCCCCACTTGGCCGACCACTTGGACCCTATAAACCCATGTTCCAAGCCCATAAACCCACCTTCCCAAGCCAATAGGCCCATATATATACATATTACTTCATAAAACCCTAACCCTAACCCTTAAAACTACCTCTCTTCCTCCAAGAGCAGCCGATCACCCCTCCCTCTCCCTCTATCAGCCGACCAAGAATCCACATCCTCTCTTTCCATCCACGCAAGACACTCTCATTTACACATCTCCCCACCCAACACCATTAAACCTCAAAAAAGCCACCATATCCTCCATTAAATCCATCAAAAACTCCATTGCTATCATCTTCGACCCATCAAGTAAGGAGTCGCAAGCCAAGAACAAACAAATAAAAATGTTTCTTCGACAAGAAGAAGCACCATCATCCAATCCTCGAATTTTTTCTTTAAAGATTCAATCTTTCTTTTTTGAATCCCCATAGCAAGAATTCTCTCTGAGATTAATAGAAATCCATTATTTTAGAACCCATCCTTTGTTATCTTTTTGTCATATTAATATCTATAGATTGCATGTTAGATTGGTGATAGAATTGGATTATGATAGCACTATTTTCATTGTTTTTTATGCGATTATTTAAGAGTATAATACCAAAGTTCAAAACTAAATTTATATGTGTATTAATTTTGTAAATAAAGTATTTTAGACATATATTTATGATATCCCTAAAAATATGGACCATTATACTAGATTCAAGGCATAATTTGGCTCATAAATATGGGCTTATTTTGGTATTAAAAAGGATATTTATTTTTGACTTTTAATCAAGTTTGAACCTATTTTTATATGAGATTTAATAGATATAGTCCGTAGCTATAATTTGGTAATATTTTGGATATGTTTCGGACAAGACTAGTAGGTGTAAGTAATTTAGCCATAACCATGAACCACAACCAAAAATCTAATTATAGAATTCAGAGGTTAAAATTAGTATAAATCATATTAGATTATATTTTTATGGTTTTTCTATAATTTATATGCATGTCCTTGTGTGGGGGACTTAGCCTCGAATATTGTAGGTCAAAAACCATGAAACTAGATCTAGGTATTCTCTAGAAGCATGTAGACTTGTTGTGTTATGAAACCCATATGTCATATGTATAACTAGAATAAATAATAATATTTTTATTATTATATGAACTCTTGATAGGCTTTGGTTTTGCGGATTCAGCAGAGACTTGGACGACATGCAAGTATACCTTGCCAACTTGTGCAGTATTTTATGCATGCTTATTTTTTTTCTTGTTCCTATTTACTTGCTTGTCATATAGTTCTATTTGTTATCATCTGCTCCTAGTGCACGTTTCAAAATACTTGTAACTTTACTTGCTTTCATTTATTTGTTGTCTCACATGTTTTACTTGTTTCCTATTAGATTCTTGATACTTCTTGTTCGTTAGACATCCGTATTACTTGAACATATTATGCGACTTGATTTACCTTATCTTGACACTATTTGTACTTGACTTGATCCCTTTACATGTACTTGATTTGAGTTGAATTGACCCTTGATCGGTGCTAGGATTAGCTACTTGACCACTCTCGACTCGTAAGTCCCACACAGGGCTACGATAGAGACTACTATAGTTAGGTAGCACCACACAGTGCTACTACCTATAGGACCGGGAGCACCACAAAGGACTCCAGGTATCTTTCGTGATTACACATTTATATCTGTAATTTGCTCTCTGCTTGTTAGAATAGTTTTATAAACTCCTATTGTCTTTCGGGTCTATTCGGACAAGTGTAGCATGGGGTGCACACCATGACATACATTGCACAATTCTTGTATCATATATTATTGTAGATTAAGACATAGAGATGTTTACTGAGTTGTATAGATATTTGACCTTACAGATAGCTTAAGTGCATACTTGAGGGTTTCATAGATTGGGTTTGCCCTTAAGTGCATACCAATTGGCCGAGTTACGTGTTGGTCCCGTTTGATATAGGATTGGGGCGTGACGGATAACCTATTTATGTTGGTTTCTAGTCGACTTTGGTACGAACAATACCCCGACTAATGGTCCCCTCATATCCTTGTTTGGTATAAGGATGGATTATTGCCTCGATGATAGAATATGGATCTTAGTTTGTGATGCATGCTCATAGTTTGTATTTATTAATCGGTTTTCCCACGATATTCCTTTATGCTTTCTTGTGGTACATAATATATTAGAGGTTGACCCATTCGGTTTTGTCTAGCTATATCTCATAGCAGAGTCTGAGGATCTGTAACGTCCCAATCCCAAAATACGTAGGACTAGGAATACGTATACATGCCAACTACATATCAAGTGGACTCCAGCCCAGCTTGAATACGTATAAGTTGTCTAAAATAAGCTTCATGTTTATAACATCTATATATATCTTAATCCACTGAAGATAAACTCTTGTATAATACAAGTATACTAATGTTGGTCAGGCATTAACATACCGGATCCTACAAGTAACAAGAATAGACAATATGCAATAAAGTGGACCAGACTCTAATGCAATTATCTTGAACAAGCTCCTGAAGAAAAATAAAGCTTACAAAACTAGGATATAACAGCAGAATAAAGTCATGGAAAATAAGTGTAATGTAGGAGGAATATAAGGAAGATAACAACCAATATATACCTGAAATCGTGAAGATGCAATCACCAACTATCCTTCTATTCTAGCAGCTACCTGGAGAGATCACTAGGTCCTCAGGGGACATAGCAAAATACATATATACATGTCGAATGTAACAGTAAACAACATACATTGAGACGCAAGAAAATGGACATGAAAGAATAACTACAGCACAAGAATACTAAGACAGTGGCATGCCATAGAGAAGCGTAATACTAGACTTGGCAGATAACCAATCAAATAAATTGTATAGATCCTACAACAAAAATATGTTTTAATGACACTCGAAATGTGCCATTAATCACTTTCCATGACACTTTTCCATTGATGTCTAGAGGGGGTGTTATAGAATTTTTTTTTAACTTTCAGCAACACTCGATAAATGTTATGTAATAATTTTATGACGACATTTCTTGAATGTCATGTAATGCTTATTCCACAATACTTTACTAGTGTCGTCTTAAAGTACTTCAATGACAGTTCATAAGTGTCATCAAAACTACAACACTTTGTGGATGTTATCTAAAAACATTCTATGACATTTAATAAATGTCATGGATACTTTTTACGGTAGTTTTTTATGTGTCATCTAAATAACAGAGGATAAGAATTTTAGTCACGACAATTTACTGGTGTCATCTTAACGTGCTTCAATGACAACTAATAAGTGTCGTCAAAATTAAGACACCTTATAAGTGCCATCTAAAATCGCTCGATGACAGCTAATAAATGTCATATATATTATTCATCTAACTTTTTATGTATAATGTAAACCCAGTTCAACGACACATTATAAATGCCTTCAAAACATCATCAATATATTTAAATATTAATTTATTTAACATACATCTATTTATTTTCAAATAATTAACCATAAACATCTTCACTAATAATAAAACTTTAATGTGCCAAAAGTAAAAAACTTCCAAACCAACACAATGTCAATACAAAATAACAAGAATATAGTATCCAATTTGCTTAAGAGTAACAAAGTCTATTACGTAATATTTAAGAGTCCTATTAGCACTACTTAGAGTCCAATTTTTTCCAGCATCATACTTGAATCTAATTCGCACTCATCATTATCTCTGCACAAAAAAGATTAAAATTAATATTTTGGCTTTGAAACTGTAAGATCTTAATATAAAATAATAAAACAACTCAAATCCTTTATTTTTACTAAAAATTGGGCATAATTTTCCTACACTTTGAAATATTTCCAAAAAGTAATTTCCAACTCAAATCTCTTCGGCTTACAAACTAAAACATGTGAAGATGAATCGTTGATATACCTGTACAAGATATAAACATTCGACCTAGTATGCTAGGTAATAGACTGGTCATAGTTAAAGGTGTGTTACAACTAAAGGTGTGATACAATTAAAGGGCATAACTTAGCTGATACTGAATTAAAGTACTTACCAAGGTGTGATACAAATAAAGGGCAAAAAAGAATTAAAGGGCAAACCTACAAACTTATATTGAATTATCAATTAAAGGGCATAACTAAGCTGATACTAAATTAAGAATTTAAAGGATACATTATCAGAGGTTTCTAACATATAGTGAATTATCAGAGTTCTTCAAACAAATACTGAATTTTCAGAGATTTTTACTGATACTGACCAAATTAAAGGATACATTATTAAAGTTCTTAACTGGTACTGAATTATGGTCTAGAAGTGATTCGTAACCTTCAAACTTAACTCATCAATCACCATAAGGGTATATTATCATAGTTCTGGATGGTTTCTTAGAGTACACTGCTTAAAACTTAACAAAGCTGCTTGCATATTGCTTCCTAAGTGGAACTGATAATCGAAAGAGCCAACATATAAAATATACTACTTCCAAAGTGGAACCATTATTTGCATAACATGCTGGTTGCAAACATGTTGGACTGCACATATTCTGGCACAATATGTTGACCCATTATCTGCACAACATAGACAGACCTGAGAAGTAATTTGGGGTTTAAAAGACCATGTTGATCTATTATCTATACAACATATTGGACTGCACATACTCTAGCACTATAGTTTATAATAGTTTGAAGTAGTTTGTTAGTGAAGATGTCTGTCATATATAATAGACAATCATTTTTGGACAATTTCTTAGGGAAAAGAACATTCTTTAATATCGTACGTGGATCATAAAATCTGGAAGGAAAAATTTAGGGGTAGGGGTGAGGTGGAATCCATCATAAAATTGTGAAAATGCTAATATTAGATAAAAATCTAATACGCTTAAAAATTAATTAATCAGATAAAAAGAAAAGACCATCGTGATTCACATGATATACAATAAACCTTAGTGCATTCTAAACACTGACAGAATCCTCAAATTCAACATAAGCATAAATACCTCCTGAATCCCGCAAATTAAGAAAAAGAAAAAGAAAATAGTCATGAAGAAGCCAACAACTAAAATGAGATTTGTAAGTACTTGCTCCAACCAGAAGTTGCCTACTGCGACCAAGAAAGATGAAATGCACATGTTGATTGACCACTACAACCAGTGAAAACTTTGTTCTTATCTAATCTTTCTTTAAACCTAAATGGTATCGCCTATGGGCAATGTTCAACTTTGCAATCACTTGGTATAGGAACTAGGAAGAAATAATTAAACAGATAGAAAGAATCAAATTTCAAAACTCATAATCAAAGCAAGTTAACAGGAAAAGATAATGAGAGTCAGCTTTTGGATTCATGAAACTAAACCTTCTCTCATTTTGCCTTGTTTTATCAGTCTTCAAATGTGGGAAAAAAAAGTTTTCTACGTTCTTATACTTCCTAACTGCAGAAATCAGAGCCCAAATACATCAGGTAGTGATCTCTAGAGTCTTAAGTAATTTTTAATTTTGTGAAATAAAACATACAATTGTTATCAAAGAATATCTATAATTTTGGATATTTTCTATCGCACAAAATTACTTATTGTATGTCCATGTACCAGTGCATACTTCACAATCTCATAATTGAGATGGTACTAATAGCAGAGGAATAAAATGTGATGAGGCAAACTACATATTGTTGATATCCTAAAAACATGTGCTCAAATGTATCATGTAATGAGAATTAGTAAATGCCTTTTTAGGAAGATACTCGAAGCAATGAACAATCTCAATAGAGAAAAGCTTGGTAATGTGTCCGCCAGTTAATACAAAGTGATAGGTAACAAAAGATACATGTATATACAGGCTTTAGTACCAGAGCCTACCTATGTTAAGTCCGGTCCAATTAAATCAAGGTGAGATTTTGGTCCCGTGTACAAAACACATCCCTGCCTAGACTATAAAATGCTTATGCAAGATACATAAATTTAGTTATGAAAATATAAACGATCGACGAAGCAGGTTGCCATAGGATAGATTGAGAAATTACGATAGCATATATGATTCCAAGAACCCTGTTGATAGCCACAAAAAGAATATCCATCCAAAATTCGATCTCATGAATTATTGACAAACTAAATATATAACCAACAAAGTAAAAGTAGATGTGGCAGGCAACTATATTTACTAAAAGAACTGTTCGAATTCTCGAGAATGTCAAACAGATTCACTAAATATCAAAGAAATAAATAAAAACTAGCATGCACTGTAAGGATGGTGGTGAATTCGGGCCGTAGTCAAGTCTGATATAAAATCGTGTGGGACACAGTTCAACTCAATGTTAATTTCAAATTGGCCGTGGCCTCCCTCGGCAGATTCAGAAGGACACAACAGGGAAAATGAAAAAAAAATAAAGGATATACAAAATAATCACAAGAAGAAGGAGAAGAAATTCATCTAAAATCCTAAAATAATCATTCAAAGATTAGGAAACTGAAAGAGGAAAATAAAGGAGGAGAAGGTACACTACCAAAATACAGGCAAATAGCGACTGCAAATTAGCGACGGCGTAATCAGTCGCCAATTAGCGACCGACAAGCGACTTACGGGCGACGGATTTTTTTATTTAAATTTTTCATAAGTTTAGCGACGGATCAGCGACCATTTGGCGACGGAATATGTCAACCGACTGATTAGCGACAGATACATATGTCGCTAAGATGCTGTAAATGTCGACATTTCCATGTAGCGACGGCATAGCGAAGGAAAATTTTCGTCGCTAATTTGCTGTGCAAATTCGAAAGTTACTTAAATTTCGAAAATTTTCCAATCTCCCACTCTCAAAATCCTTCTCTCCTCCCCTCTTCCCCCCTCGACCGATGATCACACCACCCCAACCCCCCCCCCCCCCCCGACTGCGGCCCCCTCCGGCTACCCCCCTGCGGCGGCCCCCTCCGATGCCCTCCCCCACTCTGGCCCCCTCCCTCTTCTCCTCCTTCGATCGAACCCCCTAACCACCCCCTTTTCTCCTTCTCCGTCGAGCCCCCACCTCCGGCGACCACCTCCCTCCGGCGTGCTCCCCCACTCCGTCCCTCCCTCTTCTCCTCCTTCGAAATCCCGTACACCCTCCCTCTTCTCCTCCTCCGTTGTGCCCCCCTCCGACGTCCACCCCCTCCAACGTCCCCCCCTCCGGCCCCCCCTCCGATGTCCCCCCTTCTCCGAGATCCTCTCCCTGACCAACCTCTTCAAGGTCCGAAACACCTAAACCCTAATTTGCATTTATTTTTATTTATGCTTTGTTTGTGTTTTCTCAACATGTTCTAGGGTTTTAATTTCAATTTTGTGTTTGAAATTTATCGGTATAGTAGTGGGTATAGTAGATAAATAGAAATTTATCGGTATAATAGTTTGAGAAATTTGACGGGACACGGACACGAAATAAATGTGTAGTAGTTTTAGATTACTAAGGTAATTGATTGATCAATGCGATATATACTTGAGTATCAATGTGATACCTAATTATACTAGGTTTGTTTTATAAGTGAATGTACGTGAGGGGTACGTCATACCAAGTTATACTAGGTTTGTTTTATGATACCAAGTGATATATAACATCTTAATTCTTGGTGCAGAATCATTCACGTGGATTAGAACAATGAGTCGATACTTACTTGACCGTTCGTAGATGTACAATCGGCAACATGAGAGTATGATTGGCTTGACGGACGATTTCAAGGCGGGCATCGAGCAATTTCTCATGTATGAAAGTAGCCATGCCGATTTCATGGACGGAAGGCGCATAAAGTGCCCTTGTGTCAAATGTAAGAATATACCATTTAGAGAGGTGTCACTCCTGAGAGAGCACCTTTACAAGAAGGGTTTCATGCCGAACTACAACGTGTGGATTAATCAAGGACATTCTCCGGCTTCGCAATCTCAGTCCTCCTTTAATACCGAGGTGAGATATTCTACTCTCGGAGATCATTTTGAATATCGGCAACCAACAAACTTGGTACGTAAGATGGTATTAGATTTTGTTGTGGCACGTAAGGATCCGAATCCTGATGCAAAGGAGTTCTACGATATGTTCAAGCATGCTGATACTCCGTTATATCCGGGTTGTGATTCTCATTCGGTATTGTCGGTGGTGATGCGGCTATTGAACCTTAAATCTGATTTTAACTTACCACAAAAATGCTATAACCGGATAATTCAGATTGTAAGACAGTTGTTGCCAAAAGGATCAAATAATTTTCCTGAAAGCTTCTACAAGTCGAAGATGATGATGCAAAAACTCGGATTGGGCTACCAGAAGATAGACTGTTGTCGAAATGGTTGCATGCTATACTACAAGGAGAACAGTGATAAAGACAAATGCATTTTCTGTGACGAGGACCGGTACAAGCCAATCCGGGGCAAAGGAAAATTAATTGCCCGAACACGGATGCGCCCATACAAGTACATGCAGTTCTTGCTAATCACAAAGAGGCTGCAGAGGATGTATATGTCTGCAAATACTGCACAACACATGACATGGCATAACAAATAACGGAAGATGGATGAAGGAGAATTATCTCATCCTGCCGATGGAGAAGCATGGAAGCATTTTGATCGGTGTTATCCTGATTTTGCTGCGGAGCCTAGGAATGTTCGATTAGCTTTATGTTCTGATGGATTCACTCCATTCGGACAGTCGGGGACGTAATACTCTTATTGGCCAGTGATTTTGATCCCGTACAATCTACCACCGTGGATGTGCCTGAAAACTCCTTACATGTTCCTCACACTTATCATACCCGGTCCAAGAAATCCAAAGAAGAACATCGATATCTACTTACAACCTTGGTGGATGAGTTGAAACAATTATGGCAGTTTGGCATCCAGACGTTTGATATATCGATAGAGTAGAACTTTCAGATGAGGGCGATGCACATGTGGACTATCAACGATTTTCCAGCTTACGGGATGTTATCGGGGTGGAGTACTCATGGTATCATGTCCGATATGCATGGAGAAGAGTAAGGCATTCCGCCTTCAGAATGGAGGAAAGGCGTATTTTTTTTATTGCCACCGCCAGTTTCTTCCTTCGTCACATTCGTGGAGAAGGAACAGAGATGATTTCAGGGCTGGTAAACGGGAAGTATCTCTTCCTCCGTTGAGATTAACGGGAGATGTAGTTTGGGAAGAGGTTCAAGATTTACCGACTGTCATGGAAAATCCGGGATCGGGCCATCACATTGAAGGCTTCAGACAACATCACAATTGGACGAAACGGAGTATCTTTTGGGATTTGCCTTATTGGCCGGACAATCTCATAAGAAACAATTTTGATGTCATGCATATTGAAAAAAAATTGATTTGACAACATATTTAATACTGTGATGGCTATTAAGGGAAAAACGAAAGACAATATTAAAGCAAGGAAGGACTTAGAAATTATTTGTAAGCGTCCAGAGTTGCATATGTCGCAAAGGTCCAATGGTAACTGAGTGAAGCCTCCAACACCATTTACATTGAGTAGAGATGATAAACTGATAATATGTAAATGGATTTCAAAGTTGAGATTTCCTGACGGTTACGTAAAGAATCTGGCGAGATGTGTCGATCTCAACGAACGCAGGTTGATAGGTATGAAGAGTCATGATTGTCACATTTTCATGGAGCGATTACTTCCTATCGCTTTTACAGAGATGCTACCTTCTCATGTGTAGACTCTACTGGCCGAGTTATCTATCTTCTTTAGAGATTTGTGTTCAAGTAAGTTGACGGTGCAACATATGCTAGAACTTGAGGAGAAAGTCGTAGTGACGTTGTGCAAGTTAGAAAGGGTGTTCCCTTCCTGCTTCTTTGATAGTATGGAACATTTGCCAATTCATCTTGCATACGAAGCACGTGTCGGTGCTCCCGTCCATTATCGATGGATGTACCCATTTGAGAGGTATAAAATAATCTTCTAATTTGTAATTTTTTATTTAAATAATTCTAATATTCGATATATTTCTTATAGATATCTAGGTCATCTGAAGAAGAAAGTGGGCAATAAGGCTCGTGTAGAAGCTTCAATATACAAAGCGTAGATCATTAAGGAGGTTTCTAACTTCTGCTCGATCTACTTTGATATTCATGTCCGAACAAATCATAATAGAGCGCCGAGGAATGATGAAGGTGATATCAATGTACCGAACGAAGGGATCCGTATAATCTTTAATGTCGGGGGCAAGCCGACAAGTGCGACTAAATTACGGTGGTTGGATGACGATGAGTTTGAGGCCGAACATCGGTATATATTCCTCAATAGCGGTATCCAAGAGATGGAAGATATTGAAAAGTAAGCAACACCATTTAGTCATTCTAAATTCGATATTTAGAAGTGTGCTAACGTTTCTCCCTATTATTACAGCACTTTTAGAGCTGAAATTAGAATGGAAAGACCTGATATTGATGATGATGCTCTTGCTAGAGAGGTCGATATGAAGTTTCCATCATGATTCCGAAATTATGTAAGGATTATAATAATTAGCCATTCTAAATTCGATATGTTACTACCCATACTTTGTCTAATGAATTTTCTGTTACTATCCACACTAGGTCTTCCATCCTGGTACACAGTTGCAGAACAAAGGGATAAGAGCAATTGCTATTGGACCGAGCAAGAAGGCGAAGTGTTGGAGCGGATATACAATCAATGGCTTTAACTTTAGAACTACTTATAAGCCTATCAATCATTCATTTATCGATGAGGAGGCTAATTATACCAAAAATTCGGGAGTTTGTGTGAGAGCCTCAGTCTATGATGCTGATCCCGAATTCGACTACTACGGTGTTCTAAGAGATATCGTAGAGATTGAATATTCTGTTGATACGAAGATTGTGCTTTTTAAATGTCATTGGTTCAACACAACACCCAAGCAAGGATGGAAGATTGACAAATAATTTGGCTTTGTTGATATAAAACATAGAAAAAGATATGGAGGTTTTGAACCATTTGTGTTGGCTAGTCAAACCGTTCAAGTGTACTATACGAGTTATCCTAGCCGACAGTGCAGTACCCTGGATTGGTGGACTGTATGCAAAACCAAAGCAAGAAATACATATAATGTTGGGGATGTATGAAGAACCGATGGCAACTCTAGAGGGGGGTGAATAGAGTTATAGCAATAATAACCAATTAAAAAATCAACTCTTTCACGATATAAAAATAATCAGAGTAAATGCGGAAAATAAATAAGGAGTAAGAGAGCATACGCAAGCACAGCCAATTTTAACCTGGTTTCCCTCGTGGAGGACTAGTCCAGGCTTGAGAACTCTAGCTCAGGATTAAATCCACTATTTGTGAAATAGTAGTTACAACCCGTGCCTTTTCTTCAGAAGAGCACGTCAACTTCTTACAAGGATCGCAGTGGCGATGCTTGGAATTTTCCAAGCAAACTTCTTGAACTCTTGCACAAGACTCCTAACTGAGAGATGCTGAGCACTCGAGACTTAGGAAACTTGTGGCTAGTAGATGAGAAGCGTATGGCTTATATTGAGCTTAGGAGAGAAGAGAAGAGAAGATTGGATGATTGAAAATGAGAGAATTCTTGGCCTATTTATAGGTTTTTAAAAGGCAGAATTTGGCCAGAATTCTGGTAGGAATTTTCAAAAATTTGGCCGTTGGACAACTAGCAACCAGCCAACCCTAAAAATTAGGGTACTGATTTTTAAGGGACAGAGTTCGGCCCGAACTCTGTGTGGAGGCAGAGTTCGGCCCAAACTTTGTCTCCAGAGCACAGAACTGGTCCAAGGGTGGAATGGGCTAAGTTTGGATGTGGAGCTTTATGGGCTTTGGATAGGTTATAGGTTGAGTCTCAAGAGCCTAGCATAACTCAGCTTACAATCATTCTAGACTCAATAAAATATAAAAGTACAGACGCAAAAACGACTGGTATTTGCACAACTGAGCAGTCGTCTGGCTGTCGTCTATCTTGAGCAGAATAAAGTCGTCGTGTGTCTTATTGAATTATCACAAGTATTATTTAGTCAATGTTATCAATATTTGGTTGACTGTGACTTTGTGTCAACAATCTCCCCCATATTGATAATTGACAAAATAATAGTTGTATATTCAATATCTATACCTGGACACATGTAACGACATGGCTCCCCCATAATAAGTGCCGAGCTTAAGAGTAGCTCCCCCATAAACAATGCTGTTAATCTCTATTGTCCTGTTAATAACATTCTTCCAAAAGCACATATAAACCAAACAGAAACAGAATATACACATAACTCCCCCTTTTGGCATTTAGCAATATGAGAGAAATAAATATTAACAGGCAAAACATATGTAAAGGAGAAGAAACTGCATATAGAATAAGATAAGGACCAAGAGTCATAGAAACTGATAATAGAGCAATGTCTCAAAAACATAATAAGTCTACTACAACCCAAGTACATAAAAGTAACTAAAGCAGAAAGCAGAAAATATAAGCTAAGATCTCCAGTAGCAGCCTCAAGTAGTAGTCCAAAACCATCAACGAGCACGAGAGGGCCCGGCGTCGTCCGATGGATCAGTAAAGGAGCGACGTGGGTCCACAAAAGCGGAATCCGGATCCATGTAGCGACGAACCCAAGGGTCATCAATATGAAAGCCCTCACGATTGGGATCTCGCTCCATATGAGTGGACATGGTAGGATGGCGAGACATGGAATACCGGATGTCATGCAGCGAGTTGCTGATAGCACTCATCTGCAATGTGGTCCGATAATCCAGCTGCGTCCAACGATCGTCCTCCAAAGCAAAACGATCTCGAAACATGGTCTGAATAGACTCGAGAGTGGCAGGAGGAGGAGGAGGATCCTGTCCGAGAGGAGGGGCATCTGGCTCATCCTCAGAATGCTCAGACACGACCGGGGAGCCGACGGCCGCATGAAGCCTCCTTGCCTTGGAGAGAAAGGCAGGGGCAGGCAAGAATGGACACTCATCAAGTGGTACATGGAACGCACGAAAGATCATAGGAAGATATAAAGCATAAACCAAGGATCTTGGCTTCTTCCTACAGTTGATCATCCAATCCATCATTATGCGTGGAAGGTTAAAGGGTACATGGAAGTGGAGATGGTATAAGGCTGAAATCTCAAAATAAGTGACTTCATCGGTAGAACCCGCTTTGGGTAGAATAGTGTTAAAAATGATCCGATGAAGCTCATAGAAGTAAGGATTGAGGTACTTTGCCAAGAGCTTACGAGGACGTGTGTTAGGGCTACACAGGTCGTCCTTGAAGCTCTCTAGAGAAGTCCCTTCGGAAAAGATAAAGGATCTAGCTTCAACAAGCTTCTCCCAAGAATTAGGCTCAATAAGGTCAAGATATTCAGCTAATTCAAAGTCATCAAATGAGATATCAATTCCCGCAATACGTGAATAGATACGAGTATCATCATGAGTCAAATTGCAATAAAACATTTGTATGGCACTACGATAAATGATCGAATTAGAAGTAACAAGTTTATCAAGACAGAGGTCATTAAAGAGTGCATCATATTGAGAGAAAATTGTAAAGTTTATGGGGTATCCCGCAAACATCGGACGTGTCTGAAAATCGCTAAACCATTCATTGGATGCATCTAGTGATATAAAAATTCGATCGTCGAAGGTGTTTGGATCACGTGGACGAGAAGGATTGAACAACAGATGGGTTGGTTGTTCAATTGCCGGTGCAACGGGTGGTACAACGGGCGGCTCAACGGGAGGAGGAGCATTCGACGAGGACGCACCCTCAGTCCGAAGTCTCTTCCCACGATTAAGCAATCGTGGAGCCATAACACAATAGATAGATAATAAAGAAATTTGAGATATAGAAAAGAAAGGAGTTATACCTCAATATATTGAAGGATTATGAAAGAGAATTGAAAACTAAGCCTTCTCCTTGAGTTTGGGGAAGAATGGAGCCCAATAGAGGAGAGACTAGGGTTAGGGTTTTGAGAGTTTTGAGTAGGAGAAGTAAAAAAGGTGGTAAGAATGAAGAGGAGGGAAGAGAAACCGAAATAAAGAGGAGGGTTTCTCTTGGTCGGGTCAATTTGTGACCATTGGATCAACCATTTGATCAACGGCTGAGCCTGTTCCCGATTCTGGAACAGGCAGGCCAAATTCGGCCCGAACTCTGGTAGTGGCAGAGTTCGGTCCGAATTCCGGTTCCTGGGGACAGAACTGAAATCAGGCTGAGTTGAGTCAAAAAATGGTTAAGTGAAGATAAAAACCAGTATACTACAAGAGTTTAAGTATAGAAAAAGATCCAATAAGTAAATAGATGGATAGCAGATAGTGAGTTCAAAGTAGTAATATTAAGTTTGAAAATTTAGTATTTCAGCGAGTAATAAATAAAAATGAACCGTGTAATAAACAAGGAATTATATCATAATTCAATATTTTGAAGCTGCCGTGGGTTAGCTGCAGGGGCCGGATCCCAGCTAGCGGTAGTCCTGAGGACTAGTGCACCGTGTCGCTTAGGCTTTTACGCCTTGTTGTCAGAAGGACCCTTTCGGCTTGTACCCATAGCAAGTTCATCATAAGAGAATCACAATATATTCGATATTTACGCAGGTTTATTTTTAATTTATAATAGCTTCATCTAAAATTCCAAGTTTACGACAAAGAAAATTGAAGCGCTCTTCGGATAATGGTTTGGTGAAGAAGTCTGCTAACTGATGATCAGTGTCAATAAATTCTAAGTTAATCGTGCCATTTTGCTGATGATCACGCAAAAAGTGGTGTCGTATCTCAATGTGCTTCGTGCGTGAGTGACAAATGGGGTTCTTAGTAAGATTTATTGCACTAGTGTTGTCACAAAAGATAGGAATATGCATGAAAGATAAATTATAGTCTTCAAGGGTTTGCTTCATCCACAGAATTTGTGCACAACAACGCCCAGCTGCTATGTATTCAACTTCTGTTGTGGATAGTGTGACAGAATTCTGCTTCTTGCTAAACCAAAAAACTAAAGCCTTTCCTAATAAATGACACGTGTCGCTCGTACTTTTACGGTCGACCTTGCATCCAACGAAGTCAGCATCAGAATAACCAATAAGGTCAAATGATGTTGACTTAGGATACCATAGACCCACTGTAACCGTACCCTTAAGGTATCGAAAGATACGCTTAACCGCGGTTATGTGTGATTCCTTAGGATTAGCTTGATATCTAGCACACAGGCAAACGCTAAACATTATATCAGGTTGACTGGCAGTAAGATAGAGTAAGCTGCCTATCATACCTCGATACTTACGTTGATCTACGGGTTTGCCACTATCATCTGGTTCAAGTTTGGTTGAAGTAGCCATAGGAGTGCTGATTGGTTTGACGTTATCAAGGTCGAATTTCTTCAGCATGTCCTTTGTGTACTTCGACTGACAGATGAAGGTTCCATTTGACATTTGTTTGACTTGCAGCCCGAGAAAGTAGTTGAGTTCTCCCATCATGCTCATTTCAAACTCGGTCTGCATACACTTGGCTAAATCTTGACAAAGGGTTTCATCAGAAGAACCAAAAATAATATCATCTACATATATTTATACTAACAAAATAGTGTCTTTAAAAGATTTTATGAAAAGTGTAGTGTCAATTTTCCCTTTTGAAAAACCTTTCCCAAGTAAGAAATTGCTAAGACGTTCATACCAAGCTCTAGGGGCTTGTTTGAGGCCATATAGCACTTTCTTTAGCTTGAACACGTGGTCGGGAAATTTATGATTTTCAAAGCCAGGGGGTTGTTTTACATAAACTTCCTCCTTAATAAAACCATTCAAGAAAGCACTTTTAACATCCATTTGAAATAATTTAAAATTTTGAAAATTTGCAAATGCACAAAGCATCCGAATGGATTCTAATCTAGCAACAGGAGCATACGTCTCATCGTAGTCGATACCTTCCTCTTGGTTGTATCCTTGGGCTACTAGACGAGCTTTGTTGCGTGTGACTGAACCATCTTCATTAACTTTATTTCTAAAAACCCATTTAGTACCAATAACCGAGTGATCAGCCGGTCTAGGAACAAGTTCCCATACTTGACTTCTCTCGAATTGGTTGAGTTCCTCTTGCATAGCAGAAATCTAAAATTCATCATTGAAAGCTTCTTAAATGTTTTTAGGCTCAATTTGTGAAATAAAGGCAGTACTAGCAATAGAGTCTCTTAATGATGATCTAGTAGTTACTCCTCGTGAAACCTCACCGATTACCAAATTTTATGGATGTGATGGCTTGAAAGAGAATTTCTTAGGCAAGCTTTCCAGAGAATTTGTTTCGGTTGTGGTGTTCATTGGAGTAGACGTTTATGGCTCAACATCATCATCAAGAGTAGCTGCTGTACTGTTATCTTCATTAAAAGTCACATTGGTAGACTCTTCCATAATTAATGAGCGTTTGTTAAAAACTCTATATCCCTTACTCTTGGCAGCATAGCCAAGGAAAATACCATCGTCAGCTTTGGCATCAAATTTGCCTAAGTTGTCTTTGGTGTTAAGGATAAAACATCTACATCCAAAAACTCTAAAATAAGGAACATTTGGGGTTCTCCCGAACCAAAGCTCATAGGGTGTTTTCTTCGTAATAGGACGAATAAGTACCTATTTAAAATGTGGCATGCTGTACTGACAGCTTCAGCCCAAAAGTACTTCGGAAGTGAAAACTTGTTCAACATGACTCTAGCCATATCGCCAAGAGTCCTATTCTTCCGCTCCACAACACCATTCTGTTGAAGAGTTTTTGGACAAGAAAACTCATGATCAAAACCATTAGAATCACAAAACTTTTCAAAATCAGAATTTTCGAATTCGCCTCCATGATCACTTCGGATTCGAGTAATCATGTAGCCTTTTTTGTTTTGACCTTTCTTGACAAAAATCTTAAAAACTGAAATAGCATCACTTTTATAAGTAAGAAAGAAAACCCAAGTAAATCTTGAAAAGTCATCAATAATAACAAATGCATAGAGTTTTCCACCAAGACTGGCTACTCTACTAGGGCCAAATAAATCCATATGGAGTAGTTGCAGGGGTCTAGTAGTGCTTACAGAGTTTATGGAATGAAAAGATGACTTGGTTGCCTTATTCAACTCACATTCGGCACATACGGTGTCCTTTTTGAATGTGATGTCGGGCAAGCCTCTAACTAGCTTCTCCGTCGATAGCCCTGGATATAGTATCCATGTTGGCATGACCAAGACGCTGGTGCCATAGTAACTGTTCATCTTTGTGAGCATATAGGCATCTACCTGCATGGTTAGTATCTATAGACAAATAGAAAATATAAATATTGTCCTCTCTTACCCCTTCAAAAGCAATGTCTCCTGTTGACCTATCATAAATAAGGCATTTATTTTGTCCGAAGTTAATGTCATAACCATGGTCAGCAAGATGACTGATGCTGAGCAAGTTATGCTTTAACTCGGTCACTAGGCAGACATCCTTTATTACGGGAGAGGGAGGATAGCCAATAATACCATTACATATAATATAACCTTTTAGGTTATTACCGAAAGATACATATCCTTCTCTCTTCATCGATAGTGATGCAAAAAGATGTGCATCTCCCGTCATATGCCGTGAGCATCCACTATCGAGAATCCACTTACTCTTAGTTAAGGAGGAAAGGTCCACCTACATCAAGAGTAGATGTGACCTTTGGTACCCAAGTTCTTGAGTGTCCTGAAGAGTTACTTTTTGGAAACCATGCATATATCTTTCTATCTACTAATCTTCTTATTCTATATTATGGTGAAATGTGTCCATGTAAACCACAATAAGTACATATAGCATTCCTATTTACATTAGGAGCATGCTGATGATGTCTATAAGCAGAATATTAATGATATGTAGATTTAGCATGGTCATGATGACTATGTGGAGTGGCATGGTGATATTGTTGATATGGCATGGCATGATGATGTTGTCTATATGGCATGGCATGATGAGATTGTCTATATGTGGAGTGATGTTGATTGTGTCTTTGTGCAACATGGTGATGACTATATCTATGTGTAGCATGATGTTTATGTGACATATGATGATTATTTCTACGTGCATGTGGTTTGTGAAAGTGTGTGTACATGTAAGCATGATTGTGAGCAGCATGAGGATGACGTGGTTGAGTTGTGTCATGCTTTGTGTGTGTCTCATGTGATTAGGTTTAAGGTTGAGCAACCTGTTTTCCCAATTTAGTCACTAGTTTCTTAGAGACAGCTTGCAATTCAGTAATCTTAGCATTCAAACCATGCAACTTAGTAATAGTAATCTTGTGTCTATTCTTTTCTTCTGCAAGCTCTGTGTTGAGTGTTGTGATTTCTTGTGTTTGTTGCTCAACACGTGCCTCGACATCATGTAAGCTTATTTTAAGCTTAGATACCTTATCAGTGACATCCGTGGGTGTAGTATTTCTAATATTATCAAGTAATAGAGAAAGTCTTTGTATTTCGACTTCATGACTTTTGATTTTGTCCTTTGCTTGTTTGTATTTACCAATGACCTTTTTATGATCACTAAATAAATCGGTGAAAGCATCGCCAAGTTCATCAAAAGTGAAGTCGTCAAGAGTTTCGTTTGATACCTTGTCGGACGTCGCCATTAGGCACACATTAGCCGTATCTTGAGGAGAGTTCTTTTCTTCCTCGGAGTCACTAGCTTCACTTTCATACCAAATGCTTGTGTTGGCATATTTCTTTCAAGAGGACTTCTTGTGTGGCTTCTCATAGCGGTTGCTTTTCTTTAAGAATGGACAGTCTTTTCGGACATGTCCCGTCTTCTTACAACCGTAGCAAGTAGGCTCTTCTTCTTCATCTTCTTGTGGTTCCTTCTTTCTTCGATTGAAGCAAAGGAATTTCTTGAAGTTGCGAACCATGAGGGCTTGATCATCATCTTCTGAGTTGTCGTCATCCGTCTCTTCAGGTTCAGCCCTCCGTCGGTGAGCTTTGAGTGCGATCTCCTTAGCCTTAGGAGCAGGCTCTTCGAAGTCCTTGAGGTCAAGCTCATGAGTCATTAGCTTTCCCATCAAGGTCTCCATAGACATGGTTGTGAGATCATTTCATTCTAGGATGGCTGTCACCTTAGGGTTCCAAACTTTTGGTAGCCCCCTAAGTAACTTGCGAATCTTCTCGTGATTTGAATATTGCTTCCCAAGCGAAGACAAGGGGTTGATGATGTCGAGGAATCTTGTGAACATTTGCGTGATCGTCTCGTTTGGCTTCATCTTGAAAGCCTCATATTCTTGAGTGAGACGGCTTATCTTTGATTCCTTGACTTGGGTGGTTCCTTCATGCGTCACTTCTAGAAGCTTTCATACATCATGGGATATGGTGCATGTGGATACCCTGTTGAACTCATTCCTGTCTATAGCACAGAATAAAGCATTAATAGCACTCGCGTCTAGACTTGCCTGTTTCTTCTCCTCGTCAGAATATTTGTCATGTGATTTCTCAACGAGATCGCCATTGACAACTATTCTGGCAGGTTTTTTGTAACCGTCAGTGACGATAGTCCACAGGTCAAAGTCTAGCGACTTGAGATAAAAACTCATCCTTGTTTTCCAATACGTGTAGTTGGTTCCATCAAATAGGGAAGGCCTATGAGTGGACTTTCCTTTACCGTGATTGGAGATCAAGGACTGTGTGGTTGCCATGGGTCAGCTCTAGGATGTAAATCCTTGTAAAAAGAACAGAGCTCTGATACCAATTGAAGAACAGATGACAACTCTAGAGGGGAGGTGAATAGAGTTATAGCAATAATAACCAATTAAAAAATCAACTCTTTCATGATCTAAAAATAATCAGACTAAATACAGAAAATAAAAAAGGAGTAAGAGAGCATACGCAAACACCGCCAATTTTAACCAGGTTTCCCTCGTGGAGGACTAGTCCAGGCCTGAGAACTCTAGCTCAGGATTAAATCCACTATTTGTGAAATAGTAGTTACAACCCATGCCTTTTCTTCAGAAGAGCATGTCAACTTCTTACAAGGATCGCAGTGGCGATGCTTGGAATTTTGCAAGCAAACTTCTTGAACTCTTGCACAAGACTTCTAACTGAGAGATGCTGAGCACTCGAGACTTAGGAAACTTGTGGCTAGTAGATGAGAAGGGTATGGCTTATATTGAGCTTAGGAGAGAAGAGAAGAGAAGATTGGATGATTGAAAATGAGAGAATTCTTGGCCTATTTATAGGTTTTTAACAGGCAGAATTCGGCCAGAATTCTGGTAGAAATTTTCAAAAATTTGGCCGTTGGACAACTAGCAACCAGCCAACCCTAAAAATTAGGGTACTAATTTTTAGGGGACAGAGTTCGGCACGAACTCTGTGTGGAGGCAGAGTTCGGCCCAAACTCTGTCTCCAGAGCACAGAACTGGTCCAAGGGTAGAATGGACTAAGTTTGGATGTGGAGCTTTATGGGCTTTGGATAGGTTGTGGGTTGAGTCTCAAGAGCCCGGCATAACTCAGCTCACAATCATTCTAGACTCAATAAAATATAAAAGTATAGACGCAAAAACGACTGGTATTTGCACAACTGAGCAGTCGTCTGGCTGTCGTCTGGCTTGAGCAGAATAAAGTCGTCGTGTGTCTTATTGAATTATCACAAGTATTATTTAGTCAATGTTATCAATATTTGGTTGACTGTGACTTTGTGTCAACAATGTAGTCTACCAAGAGGAAGAGGTGGTCAAGCCTCAACCAACATATATAAGTTTGGCTGGTGTTGAGGAAGAGGATTTAGAAGATATGGAGGTTGCGGTAGATGGCGTTATGGAGGTTAACGTTGATGAAGAATTGGAAGATGTTGAGGAAGAAGTATTGGAAGATGAAGATCATAGTGATAGTGAAAATGAAGAAGCAGAAGAAGACACTTTGGAATCAAGCGATGATTCAGAAGACTCTTGGGAAGATGAATCAGACTAGTACGTACGTTTTAATTTAATATACGAGTTCCATTAGTATAATGACATGACAGTAGTTTTTATTTTTAACACATCATCACTTATTATTTCTTTCAAATTTTTCTATGGCGTCGAGAGGTCGACGTTCACGCTTGCATCTTGGATCTTCATTAAGTCCACCGAGAGGTCTTCATCATGCCCGCCGAGAGGTTTCCATCATGCCCGACGACCTAGATTTACTGTACCAGTACTTTCTTGTATTAAAACATTTTGGATATGTGTATTAATATTTCTTATATTAAAATATTATTCGTATGTGTGTATGAAGCTAATTTTGGATGTGTGTATGTGTTGTATTAAAATATTTGGGATACGTGTGCATGAAACTGAGAATTTACAGGAAAAATAAATATTGATACGTGTGCCTACTGTAAAACCGTCGACAGGGATAAGGACTGCTGGAAACACGAATACTGATATTGTATTTGGAAACTGTTTATATGACTGTATATTGTGTGTGTAACTGTCGACATGGATGTGGAGTGCAGGAAACACAAATACTGACATGCAATATTGTATTTAGCGACGGAATGGCGACGGAACAACGACAGAAAACCTGGAACATTGCAAGCTAGCGACGGAACAACGACGATTTGTTCGTCGCTATATGCCTGGAAAATTTACTTTGCAGGCTACCGACGGAATAGTGACTGTAGTTTCCGTCGCTAAGGTTTTGAAAAATATTATATTCCAGTATAGCGACTGAATAGTGACGTAAGTTTTACTTACTATTACATCGCTATGTTCCTGTCCGATACCAAAAGCGTATCGGAAACATCTTATCGACGTAATTTTCCGTTGCTAGCCCGTCGCTACTCTCATGATGAATTACGCCACTGCGACGTCGGTAGTTCGTCGGTAACTATAGCAACAGAGTTTCCGTCGCTATTACGTCGCATTTTTTAATAAATAGCTTGTCGCTAAATGCGTCACTAATCAGTCGCTATTTTCGACAAACTAGCGACTGATTTAAATTAGTGACACGTGATTTCCCGATAAACCATTTTTGTCGCTGATATGTCGCTATTTGTCTTTAGCGACGGAAAAATGACTTTCAGCGACGGATCCCGTCGTCCCTAAAAGCCTTTTTTTGTAGTAGTAGGAGGAAGCTTACTGGCCAAAAATTGATCGCTATGTACTAGAAGGAATTAATTGGTACAAAGCAAAGTTAGGTTAATAGGTAAAAAATACATATAGATGGATGGCAAAAATACCTATAGAAAAATAAAGTGCCAAGTTATGGTTTTTTATTTTGTATCGATAGCTTAGCTTCAGCTGGATTAATGACTTATTTTCCTTAATTTTCGATTTAAGCTTGTACCCATCAAATTTTGTTTGATTTTGACCTTTTTATCTTATTAGCCTTGGTAAGGTGTTGACACTTGAGTTTTAATTTGTTCAGGCCAAACTTCCTCATTAATTTTAACAAAACTAGCTATATTTATATTTTTGTATTAAAATTCAATCGTCCTTACTAGCTTGAGTATACATTTAATCCCATCACCGTCCCGTAATTGTCATCAAGATTAATTTCTCATTAGAGTGTATCTAGTCTTGATAACTTTTTTTTGTATTACTTCCTTGTATGATTATTCCCTAGGACTTATTCTTTCACCAATAATTTTTTAACTTAACTAGAATTGGTTTATAGTGGAGTTAAAATTCTTTATGTACCATGCCTTATGCCACTTCCTTACATCTATATATTTGATGAGTTGTCAGAGTGGAAAAATGGAGATAAGTATTCAAGTTTGATGTGTTTTTTGTTTCCCTTGTTTTGTGAAAACTAGAAAAACTTGTTCACAATCATGTGGTATTTCGAAAGCAAATTTTATCAACAAAAAACTTCTTTATGTTAATCTTGGTTTTACAGGTTCTAAATGGTCTCTTGGTGCCCTTTTGATTGCCTCATGTTGCTGCCTTAATCCATGTGTGTGCATAATATAAGATAGCAAATATAGATGTGCTCATTTGTCATATCTGCCTAGGATAACATGACAGAGATACATATGACTGAACCGCAACAAAAGAAACTTAACACTCACTTATACTAAGTATAAAAAATAATTCAAAAAATATATCACAGTTAAAACTAGACAATAACCCCTTTCAATGTAGCTAAATATACTTATGTCACTTACTACAGTATAAGGGAAACAGTAGTAGTACCTAGAAGTACTGAACATATCACCAAAGTTTTTTGCTACTAGATTCATTTAGTTAGAGTATTTACTCAAACAACTAAAATATTCAATGAAATACATTTCAGTTATTCCAATACAATTTTATACATATTCATTAACAACATTATGAATGGGAAAAGGATGGCATTACCAACTAGCCAGTAGCACTGAGAAAGGAACATTATGCTTATGAAGCAGATTAAGTTAAATAATATCGGAGTGTAGTAGAATTTTGAGGGTGTTTCTTGGTTTTATGTACTTATTGAATTGCACAGTCAGAAAGTAGGTCAACCTACCTACCAACTGAAAGTTTTATGACATGGGCTCTTATGTTCCTATAGGTATCTTGACTAGGAATTTGAACCAAACATAGATGATTGATTATGATAGAAGAAGGTATGTCTAGTCTAATAAGTCCTATCTATTTTACATTTTAAAAATAAGTGTTGTTAAATTTTTTAAAAATAAGTGTCGTTAAATAAGTGTCTAGTCTAATACAGTCATATCCATTATACACTCTATCCCAAGATCAACACTATAGTATAACCTATCATCTCATATCCTTTTAATAAGATTCTCCCTAGTAAGGTTTTTTGGGCTACTATCCGGTGTAACTCCATTTCTTGACCTATGCATACTATCATGATTTCTACATCGTTCAAGCAAAACTTCTTCGGCTCGATGCAACCAAAGAAATTCTTGTTGGTGTTTTTGCTTGTTGTTTTTGGTGTTTTGCTTTAAAAACTAGAAAGATAGTCCCACATTAGAAAAAGTAAATGGATGGTATCTCTATATATAGCTTTGCTTGTGTTGAGAGATCACATGAAGTGTGGAGAGACACATGGGTGCCATGTGGGGGCATTTTTCTAGTAGAAAGAAGGCTAAACAAACAAAGAAGCATTAATGCTTTTTGTCATGCTCATGGAATAATTTTTTTATGGAGCTAAGGCCCGAAGGGGCTTAGCGACTCGGACTCGGACTCAGGCTCGGGCTCGGGCTCGGGCTCAGACTCGGGCTCAAGGGCGCAAAGTGGTGCTTTGTTGGCACACTTTGCACTTAGCATCGTCGTAAGAGGCCACGCAGGTGCACGCACAGGAGCTGCACAAGTGCCGCGGGGCCGCAGTGCTACTACGCGCTGCATAGCCACGTAGCTGTGTGGGCGCTTGTGCTGCTGCGCTGCGCGCCTGCGCACTTATGCAGTTCACAGCTGTGCTGTTTCGCAGCTACGTGCACAGGCTGACAGGCTAAGTGGGCTAAAGGGCGCAGGCGGCTAATGATGTGGCTGATTGAAAGATTTGAGCGGTTATGGAAAGATTGAGTTAAATGATCAGATCTAATTTTTGTGGGATTTGATTTTAATTCATTCAAATCTTTCTATTATTCGCTCATATATTTTCGCAATCAGTTACAGCCAGGATTAGGATTAGGGTTTCGGTCCTTCTATATAAATACTCTTTTCGTGCCTTCATTAAGTACTTATGCTAAAATAAAGAGATGAAGTAAGGTGTGTCGTCGCTACCATTGGAGTTCTTTGAGTTCTTGAAAGGATGTGACAACGAGCGTTCCAGAAGTTCTTTCGAACTTGCTGGTTCCTTGGAGCAGATCGCAATAAGGCGAATCTTGCTTTGACCAACGGTGATCCTTATCACCCTAGCAAAGTCGTTGCATCAACTCCGGTTGATAACGAGTATTCATCTTCGTTGCATCAACTCCGGTTGAGAACGATTATTCATCTTCGCTGCATCAACTTTGGTTGAGAATGATCAGCAAAATTACGGTGATCTTTTTTCGTCTACTAAGTTGCTATTATCCATCTCACTCTTTTTAAGAGATCGAGATTTCCATCTAACGATCTGTTTCGAGAATAACAATCTCAAAGCAAGATTCAGATCTGATGAAGAACAACCATGCACAACTTTTCGACACAAGTTTTAAACTTGAGAAGTTTGACGGGGAGCATTATAACATCTGGAAGAGAAATGTCAGCCTTAATCTTCAACTAATGAGCATCAACTATGTGTTGACAGATCCTGAGCCTTTGATTTCAGAGAGTGAAAATGCTCGAAGGGTTGTTGTAGCCACGGCTTTGCAGTCAAAGTGGAGACGGGATAACAACCTCCGCAAGTTGTTGATCCAGAACTCTATGGAGGACACTCTGGCAGAGTCATACAACAAGACGGTCAATGCAAAGGACGTCTGGGAGTCTGTAGAGAATCTCTACAAAGCATATAAGAACAGAAGCAAGATCCACGTGACCAAAAAGGTTTGGAGGATGCGGTTTGAGGACGACAAAACCATATTACCTCAAGTCAAGGAGTTCCTCAAGTTACGTCAGAAGCTGGCAGATGACGGCATGTCCTTGGTCGATGCTTTTGTCGTCGGGGGTATTGTCGCCAAGCTCCTACCTGGGTGGAGCAACTTCATCGTGGACATGCACCGCAAGAATATGGAAGTGGATCTGGAATGCATCTTGCACTGGATATAAGTTAAAGACGAGTTGAGGGCTCGACTCAAAGTGGATGCCTTGTCTAAGCAAATGGCTAAGGCGAACATTGTAATGCCCCGCTCCGTACGAGGCATTTGGTTGGCTTATTGGATGGGATCAGAATATTGGACCGTGACTTATGTCGGGAATGAGAAGAATTGAGACTGATGCAGTCTCTCTTAGCTGGCTAGACGGAATGGGTATTGGAACGTAGCTCGCTGGTGGAGCTACGCTTAGTAGAATTTTAGGTGAGTGGAACTGTCCTTCCTCCTCCTTACTCCTTCATGCTTAATAGATGATGTATTGAAATGCTATGAACTGCCCCTAAATGTCCCATATGTTAGTTGCTGAATAATAGAGATGCTTTTGCTGAGAATTATTGAAATGTACAACACATTGAACTGCTAATGTGATTCGATGCTTGAGATTGAATTGATAACCTTGTTCCTTATGCTTAATGCTGCTGAAACGATAAAACACTTGATTAATGAGATGCCTTGTGAATGATAGAATAAGAAGTGAACTGGCGGTGCTATCGACCCAATGAACTGAATGAAACACTAGAATCATGTACTCTCTCTATAACTGTTACAAGAATATGAAATGCTACCTGTCCCTTATAAGAAATGAATGTATGTTAAGTTCCTCTTAAGAAAGGAATGATATGAGATACATTGCAATGAAGCAATGAATGAGATATGATAAAGCTGGGATCGTTGAGATCACCAAATGAAATGATGGTAATGACGAAATGAATAAGTCATTGAATATGACTAATGATGCACTGTTGCCTTTACTTTCCTTAATATATTTTACCATGCGATTTTGTTCACAATCGAGTCGGACACGCATTCGCATGGTCATGGACAACTTGTATACAAGGTTTGAGTAATAATTTCCTCGAACGGTTCCTAGGGCCCTGGGGACCGATTCGGCCTAGGAGGAAATAATGATGAGTGCTATGGGAGCACGGGTAAGGCGGGGTGGCATAGAGGCTCGCCACCTACTATGCTGACCGCATTATCTTAAAATGAAATGAAATGAGAAGAGTCCATATGGTTTAACAACACCAGTGACCATGTAGTCAGGATGTATGCTAATGAATGTTTTATGCAAGCAGAGTAAGTATATCAAATAACCTGTAATTGATACAGGTACGAGGAGTCGGCTATCGGTAAGAAATCACATAATTGTGATATTGTATAAGTTGGTTTAACTTGTCTGCTTAACATGTTCTATTTAGTATGCTAGAAAGATGCCTTGCTATAATCATTGCTCAAACACAACATACATGCTAAGTGATGCTTGAAGTGAGAACTGTTATAACATGTTTAAAATGTTAACGTTAACGATGTCTCAATGATGCCTTTTTATGATAACACCTAGTGTGCCTCAATGATGCCTTTTCATGATAACACCTAGTATGCCTCAAGGATGCCTTTGCATAATAACACCAAGAATGATAAATGATATGTCCATATGAATGCTACTAAGAATATGTTTACATGCTTCACTCTGATTATTGCCCATGAACTGTAAACTGATGTTAGGCCCCAAGTAGAAAGATCACTCTAAGAAATGCTTGCTTAAATGATCACTTTAATGTTGGTTTATACGAGTGGGTTGGATTCTGCTCGCCAGTACATAGATGATGTGCTGACCCACGTTTTGTGGGCAGGTGCTCGTGCTTGGAATGTTCTACACACGAAGATTGGCTTGATTGGTCCCGCGGCATCGAAGATTTGTTGGGCATACAGAAGCTCTCCTTGTACAAGATGATGTCTTCTGTTTATAAAGGGCATAATGTTTGGAACATTGTAATCAGTTGTATCAGTGAGATTGTAAGCCAAATCAGTATATCGAGTGGTAATCCAATGTATCCAAATATCAAATGTAAGCTGTATAGCATTGTTCAGTTGGTTTCCAATGTAAAGTAAGATGTGCTGTAATCATTGTACTTCAATACAAGTCTTGTACTCTTCTTCAATTATCAATAAAGAGAATAAAGTTCTACATATCTCTGTGTGGCTTCAAGTTACTCTTTTTCTCCGCTGCTATAAAGAAGTGATGTACTTCTATTTAATAAGAAAGATTGTCCTCATTAAATTCAATTTATCTGCTTCTGCCGCTGCGATGTGTTCCTATTTGAAGAATAATCGATTATGTACCATCTTTGCCTTGTACAAGTGCAATACCAGACTTATACGGCATCACGCCCAAGCGAGGACGATCGATTCCAAGAGATAAAAATTGTGAATAAATGACTCTATGAATCGGGGCGTGACAAATTGGTATCAGAGCACGGCTTTACGTCCTTGGTCTCTTCTTTGGTTCATTTCAAATCAAAGTTGCATCGATGATTGACCAAAGTTGCTTCCGCGATCACTCAACGTTGCTTCCGCGATTAAATCAAAGATTGCTTCCGCGATTATATTATTATTGTTCGGTAATCATCCTATGTTGTTCGTGTCTGAAAGATCATTGACCCTCTTGGCTGCTCACTGGATGTTCCATACAATAAGTCTATATACATTGTGATACCCCTGAAAGAATGATTGTTGTTGGTTTGGACACAAATAACCCAACAATGACTCGATGCCATAGTATGCTATATGGTGAATGTTGTTAGAAATGTAGGAATATAGAAAAGTGGCTGGGTATGCTGTAACAAGTTGGGAATTGTATGTGATGCAGAAAGATTTGGGAATGAATAATTTATGGATGAGTTCAGCAGAACTAGTGAGTTGACACATATGTGCTCGCTAGTACTTTCGAGACCTAAGAATGTTGGCTTGTGATATTGAGACCTCGAGATGTTGGCTAAGTGTTGTGACCATTATAGATCACGAATGTCCGGAATGGATTGAGTTGGTATTGTTTAAGGATGGCTTCGTTTCTGAGTGGTATATTGCCTCTACCACCTCAGAACGAGATGTATGTTGACCTTTCCATAGAATAGCAAAGAGACTATCTGTGGGTACTGGGTAGTGCCGAGACTTAGCTGGGAGTCATGTATTATTGCTAGATGACTCGAGTGTCCCCTGACAGTGATGCTATGTTGGGTAGCGAGATTGTAGAAATGATAACGGTTGGCTTGGTTAGAAATTGTTTAGTCGTGTGATGACTCGAGCTAGTAAGACAGTTAGTATGCTACGTGTAAATAGACTTGGCTAGAGAATATTGTGGCTTAGAACATCTGAATGTTGACTTCGATTGGTTGGATACAAATCAAATGTGGCTAATACAAAGTTGGTTGCTAAGCTGAAAGTTTAAAAAAAATATTGTCGATGAATCAAAGGGATATTAGAAATCTGTGCCTTGATCCTAAGATGTAATAGATGTCAATCCATCTTAATCACCAAAGGATAGTCATTGCATAGATGCATGATGCTGAAGAATTGAATTGTACTAGAAAAATTACAAGTAGTGACTCAAAATACTGTTGTTGCCTAGAGGATGGTTAAGTGATACATAAATTGTCGAATTGAATAGGATGAACTACTTGGCCATTATTGCATGAGATTAAGAATGCCGTAAGATAGTTTGATGATTGAGAAACAAATGGAAACGAAAAATTGCAAACATGTTGGATAATGTCGGTATAGGTGATTGTTGGTTGGGATATAGATGTTGGCTTATGACTTAGTGGTTTGACTCTGTCATACGGACCGAATAGTATGATTCCATAATTATGTTAAGACTATCGGAATCGATGACCCTTGAATAGTTAGCATTGGCTTATGGGTTCGTGTGGGTACAAAGGAATTTGAATAGAAATGTGGATCATTGGGAATTTACTTGATGGATTATTAGAACGATGAGAATCGTATGTTGGGTTAGAATTTAACCGTAATGTTGATAGATCGATCTTAGTCGATCGTTGGGTAAGTCTAGAGTGAGCCTCTGTGGGAATTATTCCTTGAGGAAGACACTAGATAGATAGACTTGACCCTAGAAACTGTGGGCTGTATGACCAATTGTTGGCATAACCAACAATGGCGATTAGTTATTCAGACTGAGTTAAAACCCATAGGTTTGGGTAGAGTTCCTTAGAACTGTTGGTTGCTTGTTGGCCTTAAGAATAAGAAACTAGTATAACCCTAGTAGCCGTCCACTCTAGGGAAGTCACCTGAACGATAAAGTTTAGCTATCAGTGTAGCTAACCTTAGAGACTGACTGAATAATAGGTGACCATTGGAGACCCATAGGATGACCTTGTGGCATTGAATGAGAGACAACGATAATGAGTATTGACCTAAGGGAATGTATGCTTCAACTTGAGCCTTAAGAGATGTTTGACCCTTGAGGATTATATGTCGGCTATAAGTGGGAATTGCAACCGTAAGGTAAGGCTTGAGTGTACCTATAGTCGGGTAGCTAAGTTAACCTTGACTGTTGCATAGAATTATACCCTGACTCGGGTAATCGATAGTGGGTGACGTCGGATTTTGTCTTATAGAAAAGATGAGTTGCCTCGGTGAAAAATATTGTTGGATTTGGGAAGGAATATGGTTGCATGTTGTGAACTCTTGATATGGTTGGCTCTAAGTTAGACCCTTGATCGAATGTTAGAAATGTTATGCTTGGGTATAAAACTTAACCAAGTTGTCCCTGATATTAAATATTATGGCCGAGAAGATACTGATTGTGGCAAAATGAATAAAGTAATAAGTCAAATGAAAGGATGCTAAGTCGGAT
Organism: Iris pallida; assembly: GCA_029216955.1. Classification (NCBI taxonomy): domain Eukaryota; kingdom Viridiplantae; phylum Streptophyta; class Magnoliopsida; order Asparagales; family Iridaceae; genus Iris; species Iris pallida. The sequence continues at coordinate 30,795 of JANAVB010025418.1, forward strand.
TTAGAAAAGAGAATTATTGTGGCTGATTGAATCGCACTAACATGGAAGTTGGCTGAAGTACATATATTTTGGGGACGCCTAAAATATGTGTATGGATCCAGCCGAAGTGATTGGTTGCGACTGAGATAACATTATGGGAAGAATTTATCGCACTAGTACGGGATTTGGCTGAAATGTATATGTTTTGGGGACGCCTAAAATATGTGTATGGATCCAAATGAAGTGATGTATTGCGACCAAGATAGAATGCAAGAAAAATGTTAGTGAATTAATGAGAAGTTACAAGTAATTGAAAAAGAGATAGACAGATCGAATCGTTGATGGATTTAAATGGTACAGTTGGATATATATTTTGAAATGACCGAGTGGGCTGAAATGAATATTGATTTGAAGCTGAATGAGTAAACTCATGGTGATTAAGTGAATCTTGTGGAAGACTTGTTCCTTAAGTTTTGAGGACGAAACTTTTTTTGAGTGGTATATTATGTAATGCCCCGCTCCGTACGAGGCATTTGGTTGGCTTATTGGATGGGATCAGAATATTGGACCGTGACTTATGTCGGGAATGAGAAGAATTGAGACTGATGCAGTCTCTCTTAGCTGGCTAGACGGAATGGGTATTGGAACGTAGCTCGCTGGTGGAGCTACGCTTAATAGAATTTTGGGTGAGTGGAACTGTCCTTCCTCCTCCTTATTCCTTTATGCTTAATAGATGATGTATTGAAATGCTATGAACTGCCCCTAAATGTCCCATATGTTAGTTGCTGAATAATAGAGATGCTTTTGCTAAGAATTATTGAAATGTACAACACATTGAACTGCTAATGTGATTCGATGCTTGAGATTGAATTGATAACCTTGTTCCTTATGCTTAATGCTGCTGAAACGATAAAACACTTGATTAATGAGATGCCTTGTGAATGATAGAAAAAGAAGTGAAGTGGCGGTGCTATCGACCCAATGAACTGAATGAAACACTAGAATCATGTACTCTCTCTATAACTGTTACAAGAATATGAAATGCTACCTGTCCCTTATAAGAAATGAATGTATGTTAAGTTCCTCTTAAGAAAGGAATGATATAAGATACATTGCAATGAAGCAATGAATGAGATATGATAAAGCTGGGATCGTTGAGATCACCAAATGAAATGATGGTAATGACGAAATGAATAAGTCATTGAATATGACTAATGATGCACTGTTGCCTTTACTTTCCTTAATATATTTTACCATGCGATTTTGTTCACAATCGAGTCGGACACGCATTCGCATGGTCATGGACAACTTGTATACAAGGTTTGAGTAATAATTTCTTCGAACGGTTCCTAGGGCCCTGGGGACCGATTCGGCCTAGAAGGAAATAATGATGAGTGCTATGGGAGCACGGGTAAGGCGGGGTGGCATAGAGGCTCGCCACCTACTATGCTGACCGCATTATCTTAAAATGAAATGAAATAAGAAGAGTCCATATGGTTCAACAACACCAGTGACCATGTAGTCAGGATGCATGCTAATGAATGTTTTGTGCAAGCAGAGTAAGTATATCAAATAACCTGTAATTGATACAGGTACGAGGAGTCGGCTATCGGTAAGAAATCACATAATTGTGATATTGTATAAGTTGGTTTAACTTGTCTACTTAACATGTTCCATTTAGTATGCTAGAAAGATGCCTTGCTATAATCATTGCTCAAACACAACATACATGCTAAGTGATGCTTGAAGTGAGCACTGTTATAACATGTTTAAAATGTTAACGTTAACGATGCCTCAATGATGCCTTTTCATGATAACACCTAGTGTGCCTCAATGATGCCTTTTCATGATAACACCTAGTATGCCTCAAGGATGCCTTTGCATGATAACACCAAGAATGATAAATGATATGTCCATATGAATGCTACTAAGAATATGTTTATATGCTTCACTCTGATTATTGCCCATGAACTGTAAACTGATGTTAGGCCCCAAGTAGAAAGATCACTCTAAGAAATGCTTGCTTAAATGATCACTTTAATGTTGGTTTATGCGAGTGGGTTGGATTCTGCTCGCCAGTACATAGATGATGTGCTGACCCACGTTTTGTGGGCAGGTGCTCGTGCTTGGAATGTTCTACACACGAAGATTGGCTTGATTGGTCCCGCGGCATCGAAGATTTGTTGGGCATACAGAAGCTCTCCTTGTACAAGATGATGTATTCTGTTTATAAAGGGCATAATGTTTGGAACATTGTAATCAGTTGTATCAGTGAGATTGTAAGCCAAATCAGTATATCGAGTGGTAATTCAATGTATCCAAATATCAAATGTAAGCTGTATAGCATTGTTCAGTTGGTTTCCAATGTAAAGTGAGATGTGCTGTAATCATTGTACTTCAATACAAGTCTTGTACTCTTCTTTAATTATCAATAAAGAGAATAAAGTTCTACATATCTCTGTGTGGCCTCAAGTTACTCTTTTTCTCTGCTGCTATAAAGAAGTGATGTACTTCTATTTAATAAGAAAGATTGTCCTCATTAAATTCAATTTATCTACTTCTGCCGCTGCGATGTGTTCCTATTTGAAGAATAATCGATTATGTACCATCTTTGCCTTGTACAAGTGCAATACCAGACTTGTACGGCATCACGCCCAAGCGAGGACGATCGATTCTAAGAGATAAAAATTGTGAATAAATGACTCTATGAATCGGGGCGTGACAAACATGGTGCACGGAGGTAATTCTAAAGGGAAGTAGAAGGCTCCCTACCAAAAGAATTAAGACGTTCACCATCTAGAGGTGAAGTCGGTTCAGTTCAAGCCTAAGTCCAAAGAACCTGTGACTTGTTTCAACTGTGGCAAGAAAGGCTACTGGAAGAGGGACTACAAAGAAAAACCAAAACAAAAAGATCAAGGTGAGGCTAATTTTATTGCTATGATTACGCAGGTTGACTCAGCTGGGATTAACACGGACTGGTGGATAGACACTGGGGCCTCGTGTTATGTTTGCTCAAAGAAAGAGTGGTTTATGACGTACCAACCTGTTTTTGAGAATGTTATGGTGGCAAGCCAGACACAAGCTGAAGTACTTGGGATCGGGACGGTTGTACTGCAACTGACTTCGGGAAAGTCGTTGACGCTTCAGAAAGTGAAGCACGTACCTGCTATAGCCAAGAAACTGGCCTCTGGAAGCTGCAACGTAGGCATGAGGATGGATATTAACGTTGGTCAAGTCGTTATGTCCTATAAAGGAACATACTTCGGAAAGGCCTTTTGCACCGAAGGGATGTTCAAACTTCAACTTGTAACTCCTATGGAGATAGTGAATGTAGTTTCTTCTTCTGGTTATTCTCTTGAGTTGTGGCATAATAGACTAGGACATGTTCATTGTAAAATAATAAACAAGATGTCTAGTATAGGGCTTATCTCCAAATGTGGGGGTAAGGTGTTGGAGAAGTGTGAGGTCTGTGCGCAGACGAAGATCACAAAAAAAACCGTTCAAACGGGTAAACCGATGTACAGATCTTCTGGAATTGGTGCACTCAGATATATGTGACTTCAAATAGTTCTCCATAAAGTCCGGGATGAAGTATTTCATTACCTTCATCGACGACTTCTCAAAGTACACGTTCGTTTATCTGTTCAAGTCTAAAGATGAAGCATTTGAGAAGTTTAAAGACTTCAAGGCTGAAGCCGAGCGTCAAACCGGACAACTCAAGAGACTCAGAAGTGATCGAGGTGGAGAGTATAGGTCTCATGAATTCGCATTGTTCTGTAGAGAACATTGAATTATCAATGAGACAACTACTCCATACTTTCCTCAATCAATTGGTGTTGCAAAAAGGAAGAACAGAACATTAACAGAGATGATGAACTCAATGTTGTTGACTGCGGGTCTTCCAATTGCTTCTGGAGAGAAGCAGTGCTTACGGCTACGTTTATATTGAATAGAGTGCCGCATGCAACTTTGGAAGTTACTCCTCATGAACTCTGGTTCAAGGTCAGACCCAACGTGAATGTCATTCGAGTGTGGGGGTATTTGGCATATGTGAAGCTTTCGGATTTAAAGATTCAGAAGCTGGGAACAAGGACTACGAAGACTATATTCCTAGGTTATGCTGATAAGAGTGATGCACAGAGGTTCTTTGATATTGGGTCAAATTATATCATTGAATCTCGCGATGTAGAATTCTTTGAAGATAAATTTGCAAGACACAAGAACATTGTTCTCGCGGACATTCCGGAGAATAATGTGAGTGCACATGAGGCTCAACTTCCTTATGAAGAGGTAGTCCAAGAAGATGTTGTTGCAAAAACAACTCTTGAACCAGAACTCGCAGAACCTGTATCTAAGCGAGTAAGGAGACAAAAGAACTTCGGAGACGATTTCATCACCTATCGTGTAGAAGTAGACACGTTTACCTATGGTGAGGCGATAAAGACCAGAGATGTTGTAAAACCCCTATATTTTTGGGATTTTTACTGATATTTTAATAATTTTTTTCTTAGGCTTGTTTTATATGTTCTAAAATTTTTCTTTTTAAATAAATATACGTAACTAGAAATTGTGTTAGTAGATTGTTTTATACTTTGAATAATAGTTCCTAACTTGTTACCAATATTTATCAAAATATGATTAGGAAATATTTGATAACATTAGAATTATTTTATTATTATTTATATACTTTATTAGATGTCAATGTTTCTTTTTAATGCATTGTTTATATGAGGGAAGGCAATTAAAAGTTTTTACTTACATATATAGATATAGGTAATAAACTAATTATTGGCAATTTATTTTTAGTAATTAATATAGAAAGGTATTAGTATGAATAAGTAATTGTAATTGTATATTCAAATATAAATGAATAGATATAAGCTCAATATATGAGTATATTATTGGATTTAAATTCCTTGTATAAATTTTTGCTAAATTAGGTTACTAGTAAGCTTTTAAATATATGATAAAATATATGCCTATATATATTAATAGCTTAAATTAGATTTAGAAAAAAAATTCTTTTCTTCTTGTGAAATATCTGTTAACAATAGTTATTATATAATTCATATATTCCCTTAATACCCAGGTGTACCATAAAACCTATGGCATGTGTATATAAGCCTCTATCTCACATGTTAATGGAGACTCGTGAGATTTTGCAAATCTCACGATTCACAGAACCCAGTCTCTCCCAATCATTCAGACATTGTCCATGATTCACGAATTCACAGAACCCAGTCTATCATCGAAAAGCTGCTCACAGATGGGCAAGGATTTAAACCGAATTTAAACCCATCTACACAATCTTTTAAATTCCTTGTTCCTATATATCCCAAGGCCGATTCTCCATTGGATTGGATTGAAACCAGATTTAAATCGGATTCAAATTCAATTATAGATCAATTTAAACTATAAGCCTAAAGAGACCGGTCCCCGATCGGAAGAGAAAATTTTCTTAAAATTCTCTCTAAAATTCGACTACTCTCACGCACCCGAAGACTTCCCTCCATCACCATACATCCCCTCGGCAGCCTGAACGCAGCCCTAGACCGCCTGGCGCGGCCGTGCGACCCCGGAGTGGACGTCGGACCGAGCCCAAACAGGGCAGACTGTTTCTACACATCATCAGGTACTCAAGTTCACACAAACCTCTCTTAAATCCTACTCGATAAGATTACAATCTAGAAGATCCTAGGTAAAGCCTATACGACCCTCTTCAAACCCCTTCTAAGGAATTTTGTCATACCCCATCAGATCGACCAGAAACACGACACAAAGTCGAGCTTAAACCTGCCGAAATCAGAGCAGTAAAGCTGTCCAATCACCCTACTTGGAAGACAGATTTTGATCTAGTCTCTAAGGTTTTTTTTCAAACTAATTGAATACAGTTAAACACAACCTATAGGCCTATAAATCCTTTTTGTAGATTCTAATTTCAACAATTATGTGCCAAGTTATTGATTTTCAAAATTTAAGAAAAAACTGGTTTTTCAAACTTTAAAATTTTAATAATTTTTTCGATACGGCGTGCGTCCCGACAAACCGGGCGATGTGGTCGCGCACTATATGCATCAAAAGGCGCGTATGAATGTTGCATACGTGTGGGAACCGACGAAACTCGATTTTGTTGCATGTGCGCGACGAAATCAGTGTGTATCCGTCGAGATACCCCCGTATCGACCTTTTGTAAACTAGCCCGTAACTTCGTGCACGTTCGTCGTATCGAGACGAAACTTGTACCATCAGGACCGTATCATTTTTTTGGTCATGTATGCCAAGCTTGGTCCGATTCTGAGAAGGTCAAACCGGAATACCTTTTTGGCGGGCCCGCGACCCGCTCTAACGGGCGATTTTGTGCACGGCCCACAGGAATCCAACTTTGGACATACGGTTGGGTTCATCTCCTACAACTGGATCCGTAGACATGTAGTTTGACGACTTTAGAGACCGTAGGTTCTGGCACGTATTTCGGTACAAAACGGGTCCAACGGCGGATATTATTTTGATCCGAAATTACAATTATGCCCCTGTTCCAGAATTAGACTTTTGGACAGGCATTTCCTAGGTATTTCTTTTATGCCAAATCTGTTCGTGATGTTTATTTCAGCATCCGAGATCGTTCATAAAAGTTGGCTTTCGGTGCTTCCCTATTCTGACGATTTGAGTTATCAGGCGTCGCCATTCTGTACACTACCTCCAGGCAAGATATCTTGCCACCAGCTATTTATTTATTTTAGCTCATATTTCATGTATTATTCATTATTATTTTTATGCAAAATAAATTGTGATACATGGCACAACTTGTTAGAACTTACTGTTCAGTTATATTTTCTGATATGTATTATTTTCTTACATATTAAACTTAGAGTTAAGGGACCATCCTGTGTGTGTTGCATTCATAGGCCTAGACACATTTGTACCACGAAGTTGTGAGTCACATATAGTACTCGGACATGCGTGATTGGCTGGCCACCGGTACGTATAACCCGTACGATAGGAATAACCGCTAATAGATGTTGCATACTTAGTTTGACTTAGCGGTTAATAGAGGTTTTGTGTTGTGGATACAACATAGTAGGCATTGGACGAGGAGGACAATACTTTACCGTATGGGCTACTACGCACTTTCCCTTTTGTAACCCGTGAGCTCCGTCGAAGACGCGAGTAAGATTACCTAATGATTACTGACGGCCACTGCGTTCTGCGGAACGTCATGCTCTTATTGATTAGGCCTCTGGTGCCCATGGGGGAACCATGTCGATCCCATTTTAGCCAGGGAACATGCGTTGAAGGATGTTCTTAAAACTGCATACACTTAGATTGGTTAGGCACCTTTATCCGTTAGGTATGAGTACTTTTGGTTTGGGTACTTGTATCTGACCATGGCTTGGAACAATAACTTGTCGCGGATTAGTTCGCCACATCTTGTCCTTATTTGGTTGTAGGTATGGCTTACTGCTTCGATGAGAAGGTATTGAACCTTGTTGGGGTCCGGATACCACATTGGATTCGTGACTTGGGAAGATACTTCACCATGGGTTAGTGTACCATCTCCTGTCCTTGTTTGGTTGGAGGGATGGTATGCTACTCCAAAGGGTGAGGTATTGGACCACGTTATGATCTGATCTTACTTATTCTTATTGAGCAGTATTTATTCAGTTTATGTGGCATGTTCTTTTTGTATCTTGTTACGTCCCTCTGAGGACCTGGTGATCTCTCCAGGTATAGGTGTGTAGGACTTTCCGCAGGAGTATGGCTCCGGTGTTGACTCATCCTTCACGTTCGAGCGAGTCGTACCTTCTGACCACAGTTCTCCCTATTAGGTCGAGGAGCCTATTTAGTCATTATTTCTTATTTTATTTATCTTAGAGGTTGGACTCTATTCCCTTTCAGTTTACTCTAGTGCCGGTAGTGGATCTGTCTCCGCCCGACCAACAGCTATATTTTGATATTTACTTTGATTCATGAGTTACCATTTTCTTTATATTTACTGTGGATGAGATATAGCTTTTACCTGTGACTATCTGTTATTATTATTCACAATAAAGCTTATGTGTATATTCAAGATTTCCCTATATTGGAGTATACCTCGTATATATGCAGCGGGTATGCTACGTTCCTAGTTCTACGTATTTTGGGACTGGAGCGTTACATGTTTTTGTGGTGGCCCATGCAGGTCAAGATAAATTATTTGGTTACCTTACCGTACCAAGCAAGCCTGCATATAGGATTAGAAATTTAGGATCTCATCCACATATATAACATTGTATCTCGCCTTCATTTCGAACTCCCAAATGTCTATCTTGATTGCTTCTTGCTTGAATTATTCTTCTGTAAACCTTTATCCCTCTATCGTGCGTACTAGGTCGTCATGTTCCACCATTCAATCACACTACTAGTTCAACTCCTATAAGTTGGGTAGGAAGCCTCACAACCTAACTCCCTTGACTTTAACCAAGGCCTTAGACAAGAAGACAGTAGGACGACTGCATAGGCATGAATACCGGACACGATAAAGATTCTTAAGTAGCTTAAGCTATTTATATTTTCTTTCATCATTATCTCGCATATTTGTAATTGGACTACCTTGAATAATGTTGCTATTATAGCCTAGTTTTGTGAGCTTACTCACTCATCGAGCTTGTTCAGGACATATGTTTTATTGTGGACGCCCACTGATACATTATCTTATCAGAACCTGTGTATTGTGGTCTGATCAACCATAGTGCATTTGGTTCGCCTTTCGTACGATTTTACGTGGATTGAGATATGCTTAGCTTAACATATTTGCCTTCTAGGATCTCATCTACGAGTTGTTGACATTTAAAATTTCTTACTAAACTCTCTTTCAATTGCTTGACTTGTAACCTATCTGAATCTATTCTAACATTGCCCTTATCATCATGCCAGCAATATGACTTAATACAGTGAACACACCTCTCGCCCGGCCATCACATCTGGTGATGAGATTACCCAGGAGGGACGGGTTTTCCCAATGACTCTGGTGATTCCGCATCAGCTAGAACAGTAGCAGGATACTACGATCCCATCAACGGTACAACAGGAGGCCCAAGTGACCCCATTTAGCCATGAAGGGCAGACTACAGTACCCTCAGGAGAGAATGCACCATCACCTTTTCCTCAGCAGTTTCCACCACGGCCCGGACCCCAACTGCCTCCACTTCCGACTGATGAGGACCCGACCACCCAGTTTATGTATGTTATGCTACAATCTCAATGGCAACAAATGGAACTGTTGAGGTAGAGCATGAGGACCTACTTAGCCAGATCTCTATCACCAGCCCCGGTACCAGATCCAACTCCAGCTCCACAACCTTATTTGGGCTCCATTACGGACTTCATCGATATGGGCCCTAAGAATTTTAAGGGTACCGAGGGTCCCTTAAAAGTTTTTGCATGGCTTATCAGCACAGAGAAATACTTGAAGGCATCCCAGTTGCCAGTACATAATTAGTTGACAACAGTGGACTTACTCTTAGAAGACAATGCTCACAAATGGTAGAAGGCTGAGAAAAGATGACTGGGCACTGGGATCACATGGAAGGAGTTTTATGACCTCTTCTATGAAAGATTTTTCCCCATCCATGTTCGAGACGCTCTCTATGACCAGTTTCTCCATCTGAAGCAGGGGAACATGTCGGTAGATGAGTACGATGCAGAGTTCAGTTGTTTGAGTAGATTTGGTGCGATATTAATCCCGACAGAGCTGGAGAAGGCAAGAAGATTCCATCAGGGGCTCGCACCAGAACTTAAGGCTTTTACTACTATACAGTCTCGAGTCTCTCATGCAGCTGTCTTGGAGGAAGCACGTACCCAGGAGCTACTTCGCAAAGAACAGCAGGCATAGAGACGCCCCATAACGGTAGCTGCACAAGTTAGGGCGACTCAAGGTGGACCAACCAAGAGGCCTATAGGACAGTACCAGCAGAGGCCCACACCCTATCAGAAGCCCACCTGTAACTACTGCGGGAAGAAGGACCACATTCGAGATGGATGTCGGATTCGTCTCGGCTTATGCTTAAGGTGAGGATCGAAACAATACAGGATTATCGATTGTCCCGAGCCGCCAAGGCAAGGGAAAGCATTTACCATGGCTGTGATAGACCCCCATCCTGAGATTAGAGATTTGACAGGTATTATTCTACTCATACCATTATTCTTTATTTAAGTCATGGCTTAGCACTTGAGAAATACATTCATCAGCTTGGTCAGCATGCATGAGCACTACCTTCGATACCATTAGAAATATTATGACCATAGTCTAGCAAACTACTAAATAGAAACTCTTGACTTAGTTATTCTTGCATGACGTGCCTTAGATTCGGTGACTCCGTCAACAACACTCGTATGCTTTAGATGTGAGAAAATCACCCAATCTCCACGCATATCATTTATACCTTACCGTGACTTTGATGTTTGAAGCACAACATTAGCCATTTTCTTCCAACAAACTTCACTTACACGAACTAGACGAACCTCGCTACACGCATGACATACATGTTCCACAAAACACACCATTATGTGCTTCATTTCAATTACACCACATGTATAACCCGATTTCCTTAGAAAGAACCATAGCTATCCATTTTCGTCCCATCTGATGTTTAACCATGCAATATAGAGCCATTCCATCAGACGAACTGAATATCCATGATTCATGCAAGACCAAGAACACCTTGTACAATATGGTGCAAGTTTAAAATCCTTATATAAATAACTCCTCCAACTTTTCGAAAAACGAGTTACGAACTGACTACCTGCTCTCCCTTCGTATTCAGCCGTACTATGTTCTTCCATTAAGATTTGATTGTTATATATTTTTTATATTAATTTTATTTTAATTTTGATGACAAAAATTTTATAAGTTGGGTAGGATGTAAAATCCCTATATTTTGGGGATTTTTACTGATATTTTAAATATTTTTTCTTAGGCTTGTTTTATATGTTCTAAAAATTTTCTTTTTAAATAAATATACGTAACTAGAAATTGTGTTAGTAGATTGTTTTATTCTTTGAATAATAGTTCCTAACTTGTTACCAATATTTATCAAAATATGATTAGGAAATATTTGATAATATTGTAATTATTTATTATTATTTATATACTTTATTAGATGTCAATGTTTCTTTTTAATGCATTGTTTATATGAGGAAAGGAAATTAAAATTTTTTACTTACATATATAGATATAGGTTATAAACTAATTATTGGCAATTTATTTGGGGCTAGCATGATTCTATATATTATATTACAGTTGATTATTTGATCATTTATGATTGACACTTGTGCATGTATCTTATTTTGCTATACTAACTTCATGATCATTTTGATAGAGGT